>CAJNIZ010010890.1:217208-232280 GCA_905231905.1 Symbiodinium pilosum | reverse complement strand
AGTAGTAGTAGTAGTAGTAGAGGAAAGTAGTAGAGGAAGAAGTACAAGCAGAAGTAGTAGTCGTGGCGGTGGTGGTAGCCGTAGCAATAGCAGTAATCATAATTTCAGGCTTTAGGCCAAAAGGTCTTAGCGGAAATTGTTGCTTCCTCCTTACCTGCTAACAGTGCTTGAAGTTAAGATTTCAGGGCTGGCAGGAAGCAAATTCAGGGCCTGAGTAGAGGTAAGAAAATGCAGTATCAGAACGTTTCCGCAAGCAAAGCAAGGTGCTGTGAGGATTCGATTTGTTCACGTCCGCATGTTTCAATTGGCCCCTACAGGTTTCTCAAGGAGACGCCTTCTACAACATGGTAATTTCCCAAAATAGGGACCCCAATATAAACCCAAAATACCATAATCCTTATTATGGGGGCCCCCAAAGGGTATCCCTAATTTTGGGAAACCCCAACATCTCCTGATCTCCTGAAAAAGCCGTAGGGTCTGGTACCCTGGCGATACACCGGGCAAAGCATCATCATATCGCAAACCGAAACCGTAAATACCAGTAACCGCAATCACCTACAGCTTGGTAGCAGCTACCTTCAAGCCCGTGTAACCCAGGGTTTGGGGTTTAGGGAGGTAATCAGGGGTACAGCCCGAGTTTAGGGTTTGGAGTTTTAGGATCCCAGATCCTAATTAGTAACGTCCCGGCAACGGCTACATCCCAGGCCCCAAATCCAAAAAGACATTCCGCCCAGTTGCCTTGTTCAAGCACAGGCTAATTTGGGAGCCTTGACACCTAAACTCCAAGTCCACTTGTGTAAGGGTCCTTATAATACATGAGCTATAGTTTACACCCCTGGTATCCACCTTAACAACCCCTATACTACTCCCCAATATAATCCCCTGCCTATATAACCTTCTTTGAGGAGTTTGGACTACAACTCACATAACCCGTAAAGTAGCAAAGCCGTCAAGCATAGAAAAGTCCTGAACGCAGGGGCCTCGGAAACAGGACAGTCCTTAACCCCGAGGTACCACCAGAATTGGCAAAGCCTTCAGCGCAGAAAGCAACAAAATCGGAGGGCCACTCGCTTAGGACCCACAGCCAAAGGAAACCCCTATCATAGGAAGCCCACAATGGGCAAGTCCAGACCTTCGGCAACCAGACCACAAGGATTGCATGAACCAAGCCGACAGTTGGATTGAATCTGTTGAACTACTCAGTTGAACTACTAGGACTCCCCCTAAGGGTCCAAGTACCCAATAATCATATACTTACCCAACACCTGTACTATAGTTACTATTACCCAAATCCTAGGTACCTAATTGTTGGGTACATGGACCCTCTGGGTCTGGCCTTTTGTTGGTTCATCGTACTTTGCTCCTAATCCACTCTGCTCTTCAGGCCGCGTGTTCTAAACACAAGCTCATGGTTCGTGAAGTCCATGAAATGGGGCTCCCGTGGCTAACAGGGAAGGAGTCCTTTGTTGGTTTGCACGTGTAAGAGCGTTGAATTACTGAGCTAGGTATACTCCAAATCAAGCACTAGCCATGTGTTCTACCTACGTTAGGTAGGCACGCACTAACGCTAGGTAGGCGCGCTCTCAACCCTGAGCGATGTCACCACGTAAGATCCAAACAGCTCCTGAAAATTCCGCAACGAATTTCTGGATAGCTGTTTGCATTCATGTGCCGAACTGAGCAGGTCCCGAACACATCAGCCGACAAAGCAGGAAAGTCATCAACGCTACGACCAAAGCAAGAAAGTTCATCGTAAAGGAACCCCCAAATCTGGGACCACACTTCTGGTAGAATCACTCGTAAGGCCACTGCCCGACGTGTGGATTTGCAACTGGGCGGATTCGGGATCATAGTGAGATATGGCTTAGAGCTGACGGTTGCTGAGGGCGTGCAGGTTGTAGGATTGGTCTGGCTCACTGTGTTCCCGGCACGGATTCTGCAGGCTGTGGGGTATGTCGTGGCTTTGCATATGAGGGTTGTTTAGGTGGTAACAAGTAGGTTGCATTCCCCTCATGTGGCTCCCAAGCAAAGGAGGCCCTCATATTTGAGGCGCCTTTACTTGCTAGGAACTCCCGTCAAAATATCCAGATTCCCAACCCATTTCAGTGTGGCTCAGCCGGAGGTTTGTATTCAACCCATGGGCTCAGGGTGGGGAGTCTGCCGCGCCGGGAAGTAGGAATGAGGGACCTGCATATACAAGCCTTGCGCTTTTTGGTTTTAGGGCTTGAGGTTCTTCTTGCATTGGTTAACAAGCAACTTAGTTTGGCATCAGGGAGTGGGGCATCCCTCCGTTACAAAATAGCTTGCGTTCAGAGATGTGCGTTCCTTATTGTTCGCCGGCCTTGCATTCTTATTCCCACTCAATGTACGAAATACGAGTCCTCGCCCCCAGCAGAGGTACCGAAGCTACACTGAAGAGTTTGCTGTGAACAACCTGACGAAGATGTTTGCAGGCAACGCGCAAGGGTTTTTTGGTCAAGCATTGGGGCAAGGGTTCAAGGTCCAGTTAATCCACAAACCTTAGGTAGGCAAACGCTCAAAATTATAGCCAGCTGATAACTATACCCCCTCCAGTAACAAGGTTGATACTACCCGTATTTTGCCATATGCTCTCCTAGGCTTAGGGTAATCCCCTGAGACCTAAGCGTGACCTACAGACACCATCTTGCTGAGAGGTTCCGGGTAGGTACAAGTGGGCCTACAGGTATCCTGAAGCCATGGAGACTAATGTTTTCTGTGGCTAAGTGATTTTGACCCTAAACCCTAAATCCTAAACCCGAAACCCTAACCACTACCGTCAACTACCCATGAACTTACATCTCTCTCTGCATGATCCCAGCTGCTCAGACGGTCCTTCCAAGCTTTACCTCCACGCCGCCGACACTGAGATCATTCTGCACAAGGTTTGGGGCTGAGTTTTGCCTTCGTTTCCAGATTGAGGATTTAGGATTGGGTTTCAGCGTCTAATCAATACTTATTCTAATGTATTTATTTAACCCCAAAATAAATTCAAATATAAACCCAGTGTAACCCCAATGTTCAAACCCAAGGTTTGGGCTCAGGGCTTTGCAGTTATTATCATGGTGTGCCGCTCCTACGGTTCTGGCTCCAATGCCCATGCTCGGTGGGCTAATGTGACTGTTTCTCCATTCCGGCTGCAATATTCTGAGACAGAATGATCATGCATGCAATAATGCCTATGGCTTGTCGGCCGTTGCAAGACCCTAAACCCCTAAACCCTAAACCCTAAGCATTTTGGTCTAGGTTTCTGGCTTGGAGTGCTTTTTGTGTGGCTTTGTGGTCTGACTTGTTGAGAGGCGCGGTTCGAGTCAAAGTTTTTGTCCTCTGTATTTGGGTTATATTGGGATAATGGAAAAGAAAATGGAAACTGCAGGGATTATAGGGTGTCTATAAGGTTTATTGTAGTGCCAAAAGCAAGCCTTCGCCTTCAGATAGATTCGGCGGCGAAACAGCAGCTGATGGTGAGTTGCCGAAAGCCATGGATTGTAGTCTCAAGTGTGAATATTGAGTGTACAGCATTAGCCCAAATGTTTCGACCCTTGCGCTCCAACATTTGGTAGTTTCCCAAAACAAGGGGACCCCAGTATTGACCCAAAAATATTATAAGCCTTGTAATAGGGACCCCAAAAGGGCACCCCCGATATTGGGTTCCCACAGCTCTTGGCCGTAAAGCCTTGGCTTAGGGTTTTCGGGTTTGGGGCTTTTGGGGTTGCATAGTCTTGGGCACAAGCCTCTGATCCCTAAGCCGCAGACTTGCGTCGATGGAAGGGTCGACTTTACATGTGGGCTCCTAGTCTGGGGGCTCATACACATCTAATGTAATTAGTGGTTCTGCGTAGGGAATTAGGGAATATGATCTGATCACCGTATAATATATTCCCTTAATTCCGTACTGACGCCCAATCAGTATAATTACTCTACACTCCACTCTACATACCGGTATACACAATTTTTAGCTACCCTGGGAGCAGCTCAAATGACTCCCGGCTCACCCTGCGTCCCCGGCGACAACCAGCAGATTTTCTTAGCCATCTTTGTGCAATGTTATGGGAATTTCTCAGGTTTTCCTTCTACTGAATTCAAAAGCACACCGTGGTTTTCATTTTTTCTTTGGGGGGAGGGGGGGGGGGTGGTGGTGAAATCCAAAGTTTGTCAGTATCAGCTTCCCAATCAAGATGGGCCCAAGCTTCCATCCTGTGGTTTGATTGATGGACAAATCCTTGCCAGAACCTACAGCAATCAACAGATCCCCAAGAACTGCAAATCGCCCCTGAACCCCTGCACGTTCCTACAATGTTTCAAAGGTTCTAAGATGTCACAACTGGCGAAATTGGAAATCTTCAACCCTAGACAGTATGCAATACTGAATGCCAAAGCCTACGAGGCCATCCGGAGGAACCGCGCAGGAGTTATAGCGACTGCACCTCCTGCTGCGCCCCCTGAGGTGGGTTAATGCGCGTTGGGTCCATGTTAGGGTTCACAGTTTTATTTGTTTCTTGTTTGCGGGGATTGAAGCGTTCGCTTTGTGGGTTTGTCAGTCAGCATTTTTCGTGTACAGACAGGCCGGTAATTGGCTAGCAGGCCATGAAATGTTCCCATTTTTGAAAGGTGTGGCATTTGCAGCCGGTTAAGCTGCTTTGAAGGTTCACATGCCCCTCATGGTTTCGAGACACAGCGTTGGGGTGGGGGAGGGGGATGTGCCTTCATGTCGACCCTCACCGCACCGTGAAGCAGTTTCTGAAGCAGCTCCTGCTCTGAGCACGAGACGGAGTCTGACAAATACTTGTGAGAAACATAGAAGCACGACTTGTGTATGCCGATCCCTCAGAAGCTCAGCAAGCCCCACTTTAGAAAGTAGCATGTTGCTAAAGCAGCGAGTTGGGAAATATGACAGCACCGTACGGTCTGTCAATTGGATAGTTTCCGGGTGCGTACCAGCACCTCAGACTCATGCAAGGCTTAGTTGACCGTAACTTGATATACTTATAATTATGTGTATATATATATACACACATACACATTTATGAGGTCATTTCAGTATAGGCGCTCCTTTCTCACTTCAGAACCTGGGAAGTGTCATTGTTTTCAGTTTCTATCGGACTTGAGGGTCTGGGCTTCCGGCAGTTCTTCGCTTTTGACATGCTTCTAATTAACCCGACCAAATATTTGATGCTTCCTTGGCATGACAAGGAATGTCTTGCTTGGGGAAATAGGTTGCTCGATATCTGTGGAAGGTGGTTCGCCGGATAGATGCAGCTATCTCCAGATGTCGTGATTTACCTGTGGTAACTCATCCTTGACCTGTAAGGTGAAAGTATTTTTAGGTAAGCATGGCAAGTGAGGAACCTGCGCCTACACCGCCGCCTGCTGCGCCACCAGTAGCGCCAACGACCACCGCGCCACCAGTTGCATGCACTGCGCAGGCGGTTGTTGCTTGCGTTGTGGGACGGGTCCATTTTGAGGGGAGGTTGAATATTTCTGCAGTCAGAGTCCTTGCAATTATCAGTCTCGCCGTCTACCTTATATGAATACGGTCCGGCTGCAACCATTACCTTCACTGTCAAGGTTCTTGTGGTTGGAACCAGTGGGATGTTCAGAGGCTATGGAGCAATGACTGCTAGCAATTCTGCATTGCCCCTACCATTGCAGTATGAAGCTGGCTTTGCCTGTAGCAGACTGCAGCATTGCCAGGAGTACTGGAGTACTGGAGTACTAGCGGCCAAATGAAATGTTTGCTAACATAAGGAGGTGCTTGCTGGGGAGCTGCCGGCAGGCTTGTGCTTTGGCTCCAGCTTTCCCGCTTGGTTTTATTAATGGCAATTCTCCTGGCAACAAGAATGGTACAGCACGATAATGGTAATAGTAGGGTTAAAGTTTAAAAAGCAAGGGCGTTTGATTTACGCTTTAATCTTAGCGCCCCGGTTTTGGCGCCTTACAACCATGCAGACTGAGAGCCTTTGAACTTGACAGCCAGAAAGGTTCCAGAACTAAATCCCTTTCAAACAGAATGCGCTGCGGGAGGCAAACACCACGGTGAACGACACCAGCGCCTCAAAACCCTCGTCTGAGTGCGCCGCTCCATGATCCTTGCTGTGGGGCCACACGAGGTGCTGCAATCATTGTCAATAATAAGTATCATGGCTCTACAAAAGTTTCAGGGTAGTCTCTCACAGATAGCACTTTTTTAACTACGCCGTGCAATCCCCTCCATTCAAAAATCCATCATCCCACGTAATATCACAGTTCGCCCTCATAGAACTGTACTACATTTGGTGTATTTATCATTACCGGAGGGGAGGGGGGGTGACGGGATAAAGCATACCTGTAGCCCCAATTAGCCCCAAATACCTACAGCTCAGAAGCGATTCCCCCCTAAACTGCAGTTTGGCAGGGGCACATGTATAAAGAGTTTGATAGCAGGATAGGTATGTCGAAGCTCCAGCTACACACGTCAGACCACCTGGCAGCTTGAATTCCTCTAGCTTCTGCAGGCTTGAACTGGGCGCTGTAAAACGACCTCACATAACCTCACCCTAAATGGTGACTTATATAGGGAATAGTACCAAAATGGCTTGAACTTGGGAATTGATATTATTCTAAATTCCCCTGTTTAAGCATTGATACCTGATCGCAATCTCTGATTCCACCAGCGCATGCGCGGCGGTACCTCGTCTCACACCCCGCCGCTGCAGCTGAATTTGACATCTGCGCAGCGGGATTGGTGGGTACCAGCCTTGTTTTGGGCGACATTGTGATTAGTATTCATGTACGCGGATCAAGAAATTGAGGAGGCAGGCCAATGAGCGTTTTACCTTCAAGAGTTGGGGCAACAAACGGGGTTAGGGTTTTGGGTTGGTTTGCTTCCGTCTATAGCTCCCAGAGCGCTTAGCTATGTCTCTGCTTCACCATTTTTTGCCAAGGGTTCTCGAGGCGTGAGTGGAGAAGCGCGCAGGATTCTTCGTTTCTACCAAATACTCCTACAGCGATATCAACCCAATAACGGAGAATCTAATGGCACATTGACTGGAACACAAAATTAAAACTGAGATTAAGTACCTGTTTCGGGTAATGTAGTGTTGTTATGCGGACAGTACTGTCCCCTGTATCCAGTAAGTTGTTCTTTTGGTTGCCATATTGTAGAAAGAATATATCATCTTACGTAGTTCAGCCATCAAAAATACCCCTCAACTGAGTTGACAGCTTTACTTCAGGCGAACACCCACCTTCCCCCTCATGATGTTGCTGGCACGATTATAGTCGTCTCCCCTATCTAAGTCTACTCATTAACGCGCCCAATTCTAGCCTTACAATGTATTGCTGGGGAGTATTCAATATCAGGGCAGCTGCTGTGTTTGTATGATAGGTGAAGAAATGATTCCAACCGGCGTCCCTTCATGATTGGGTATATGAGGATTCTAGAGGGAGCCAAAACGACCCTGTATACGGGATTCTTTCTTATAGGCCTCATTTTTTGGAAGCCACCTTGTAGTTAGAGTTCGATGCCGAGGCTTGAATTGGAATGCTTAATGGCTTTAGTTACGATTTACTTGGCAATGTTAGACAAGTTGCCTCTACGGTCGGTGGTTGGTGCTGTGTAGGTTCTTCCTCTCTGGCTCCAAAAGGCTGATACTTTGTGGCTTAGGCTATTCAGCAAGGCACTTACTATATCATAGGGAGGCTCCGTTAACCCTAAGAACATGGGCAGTTTCCCTATAGCCACCTCGGCTGTCTCCCGGCGCCTCGTACAGCGGCTGGTACAGGGCAGCGCTTGCCCACGCTGATTCCTTGCATGCGGCTTTTTCAGGAGCGTGTTCTAGGCTGTTCCAGTGAGATGAACCTTAAACCCATCACCCTACATCCCAGCATCCTCTATTCACTTAGAAATGTTCAGCGTTGTGTCTTTAATGCACTTTCCTCACACGAGGCCTGATAGGTAAGCTGTTAGACTTAAGGATGCACAAGTTAGCCCAGCATGAGCCTGCTCAACGTAGATGCGTGGGTGATCGGAAGTCGGTAATTTGTTCCCGCCAAATTTAGTGATATGTTTCTATGGCATAATCCATGCAAAGCGTTGTTGAGTCGGCTGCAGTCCTCTTCGTTTCCCAGCATCCATGTTCATTGTATGCATTGGCCCCTTCATGCCTCTACTGGCTCCACATTGGAAGTTTTTTCTTTAGAGTTTTGTCGCTGCTACTCCTTTCATAGTTCTTGCTATCGCATGGGCAATGAAGATTCCAGTCTGAAGGGCGTTTGTTAGAATGAGGTTCAGCGCGGTTTGCGAGGCGTCATTTCCTTGAGGGAGACCTCAGAACGCAAAAAAACTTCCGATTGCTAGGTGAACCCTGTCATGTTTGCATATTCAACTTCACTCCTGTTAGGAGGGCTGAAAGGCAGCAAGCATTTGGAACCCAGGCCCTCAACGCCAAGTCTTGCTGGACAAAACCTGGCTGTAGAGACCTTCAAGTATACCTAGGATCCTTTCCCAAACACCATTTACTCTCCAGGTTCGGCCGTCGGAGCAAGGTTCTAAGTAACCTTGCAGTTCCCGGCTCAAAGCTCCGACACCCTGTCCTCACACCACTGAAGATGGTTTTTCTTTTTACGTGTTTGCCCACTTCTTCCCCAAAACTTGATGCTGCTTTGTGCGTTGGACGCATGTGTTTGCTGGTTTCAGCTGTTGCTTCTCTGCGCTTGGGGCCACCACCGCGTGCTAGAAGATGGCCTAATCCATCTAGAGTCCTTCAGTGGGAGTGCCCTGTCTCTTTATGCTCCCTACATATCCCAAGCGCTCCGGGGGCACCTAGTTTGACAGATTGCCGCAGCGCGGCAGATAGAATGGACGCAGAAGAACACCTATAGCCTCAATTTGCCTCATACAGCTTTCATGGTTTACCCAGTAATCCCTTCCCCCTAACAATGGACGTTTCCCGCCCCCTCCCCTGTCTAAACTCCGCCCCGGAGTAGTCATTGTTGTTAACGGGGGGGGGGCACTTTTACTGCAAAGACTACGGGGTCTAATTAGATCTGATTGAAATCGTTGAACATTTTGCAAACAATAGTAAAATCAATTGAAGTCTAACTGGATGTATAGTCAGAACCGACTCATAATCTAATTGAACTCGATTGATATTTACCTAAACTCAATCCAAGGTCGTGATAAAACAAATTGAAATTTAGAATCAATTCACAACTGGTTAAAAACCTACTTAGCATCTAATCAAAAACTAGGTAAACACGTAATGAAATCAATTAAAACGTCATTCAGGACATATTTGTACTGTATATATAATTCCTGTATACAAACCCCGCAAAAACAATAGAAACCCAGGAAAACCTGGGGACCGCTAATTTCTTTGTGACAACCCCAGCCTATTATTACGGGGAATCTTTTGAAAGTAGTTTTGGCCCTTTTAAAGGTAGTCTTTCTTTTGGGAGGAGTATTGATTATTGGGGGGGTTCGTTATTAGGGGAACGGACAAATCTTGGATCAAGACGACAAAGCTAGGGGGTCACGGGCAAGAACTCAACCAAGGCTTTCGCAGCTGTAACGCGCCAAGTAAATCACAACAATTCTTTTGGCTTCGTCTTGCTGTCCCGGTATGGGTTTTTGCAAACTTTACTTTAGACTGAGCAGCAGCGCTATAATCCAAAACCGTATTTCCCATCTCCAACACGGCAAAGAATCCGTCAAGTTGCTCAAGGTCCCACATCACACCCTCAGCTGTATGGTGAAAGCAACCCCTCCCTAAATTCCAAATCCTACACTTAACAACTCTGAGCCCGTTTGAACTGCTACTATAGTATGTTGGGAAAATGGAAACGAGTATAATATGTAATTTAGGAGGACCCCCCACCCCGTAATAGTGGTATAATAAGAATATAAGAGGACCCTAATATAATCCCTATTATCCTTTATAGTCACTATTACTGGGTGGGGGGTCCACCTAATATATACTATATAAGCCATCTAAATTGAAGCTTCCCTCCCCAAGAAGTGTCGGAGTCTTGGGACGCCTTCCGATTGTCTTAAAAGCTCCTGCGACAGGCCCATGAGCTCTTTGGGCTTCCCAGAATCTACTTAGGGCTGATTCATACCCTCCTGAAATATTAACCCCTTCCCACCTCCCTAGTAAATCTAGAATATGAGAATATATTGGGAGTATCAAATATTAGGGGGGGCTGGTGGGGTTCAAAATTAGGGGGAGGGGATTAGGGAGTATGGACTGGAGGTCCAGATGCAGTCTTCAAGGTTCGGAGCGTTTAGGGTTAATTAGGGTGTATAGGGTTGACTTCTGAGAGTTTATGGAGGGTTTGTCTGAATTCTAGTTACCTGGGCTCTTGCATTAAGGAGTATGATACGTGGACCAATACAGTACCAGATATCCTGTTCATTCTTTAAGAACAGACGATGCAAAGCGAATTAAGGGTGCGGGCAGCTGTTGAAAGCCTGCTATTTACCTGTCAGTTGGCAGTTATGAGGCAGTTATGAAAAGAACAAGAGGATTACTTATCACCCACGCTGCTAGAGTACCTGAAGCTATGAGCCCCAAACCCTCGGCCCCTCAACCCCGTCAAGCTACCTGACCCACAGCCATAAATCTGCGATGGCTGCAGTCTCGCTCCTTTCAATCAGAACTCATAACATGTAGATCACCCTATATTATCCCTATATTACCCTATATTACTCCAGCATAACCTACTGGATGGTTTAGGGTTCAGAGCCTCGCCTCCACCCTTCACTGAAAATATATAATCCTTATATAACCGGTACATAACCCCTATAATCCTTAGCAGTTTCCTTTTTCTTTTCCATTATCCCTATATAAACCCAATATATACAGGGGTTCTTGCTCGAAGATAAGCCTGGAAGCGCTTTGAACAATGGGGGGTTTTCCAAAATTAGGGGTACCTTTTTAGGGGTTCCCCATAATGAGGACTAGAGTATTTTGGGATCTATATTGGGTTCCGCTACTTTCGGAATTTTCCAATATCCGCCTTCATTTTGATGGGTTGCAATCGTGAAGGTTGCAAGGATATTTTGGTACTATGGTTGAGTCGACTGACAGGCTAATGACCAAACAACGCCCTACATAACCTACATCATGAATAATGCTGCAGCGAACGTATGGAATGCACCCCGGAACTCAATCACTCTTGGCATGTAGGTGCCAAGGAGTACGAATCATAAAGGGTGTGCCTTTGCTCTCAATTCCCCAGCCCAGGGTCTTAGAACATGTGTCTGAGAAGGGAAAGGCCCAAGTAGCGAGTCTATATCAGGACACCCGGAGATGCGGAGGGCTTGTGGGCGTCAGGTGTATTACCGCTGAGCCATGTTCACGTCAGATGTTTGCTTTGTTGAGAAAGGATCCCTGCACACTTCCGCTCTCCCAATGGTCCTCTCGGAGTGTTCACCACGCACCCTCTAAGAGGGATGTTGGCAAGCAACATGGGGAGGACTCCAAGCAAGCAAGATTCGAGTATCAGCCCTTGACTTAGTATGGCAGTTGGAAAGGCATTTATTCTCTGATGCGCCTTGAGCATCTTTTCGGCCACCCCGCGACTCTATTTTAACCCACCCCCTGCAAACTCATGTCATGTCCGGGAGGCAGGGGAACAGCAAATCTAGTGACGCCCCTATTACCTTCAAACACTGTCTAAAACAAAGTCTGGAGTCATGCTCCCGGGCTTCGTGGCTTGGAAAGTACAGCGACAGAGCCTCGGAGTACCTCCCGGGACCGGGACAGAACTCCTGCGTTTTCAAAAGGTGACAGACCGGGCTTTTCAGGGTTCAGAGTTACCGAATTTCAGAGGAGTTGCCATTTGAGAACTGAAATGCTCCGAGTGTTCAAAGGCTTGGGGTTTCGCATTTGCTGCTCAGACCCCCAGGCTATGTCATTCGTGCATCCTTCCCTTCAGAGGGTCTTGCTGGTGGGAACACTGCTCGTTCAGCAGCATGCTCTGTTGAGGTCATTCACAGCCTCCTAGTGCGTGTGTGGTGGTTGCGCCGCTGCAGGGTTAAGGGGATGCAAGTATTAACTCCGGCATTCGGGTTTGTCCAAGCACGCGGGAGGCTGCAATCATCTTCTACATCCTGCTACTTGGGCAGGGAGGGAAGCGATTGTGATGGCATTTAGGCGCTGCCTGTGACGGGTGCAGGACCCATGCCGCCAGCGAGCTGCAGATCAGATGCATGTCAAGACCTGTCTTCATTATCTCAAACTCCCTACTGGGGGCCTCTGATGCTGGCGTCATCTCAGAGCTTTGGAAATCTTGAATGTGAGGGCCTGGCACGGCATCGTCACATTGTTTCATGCCTGTTAGGGGTGTCTGTTGTTCCGTGGCACCAGACTTTCCTCTTTTCATCTGCTTCTTGTGGTCCTCTCCTAGTCGCCGCACCGATCACATGCAAAGATGCAGCCCGCAATCCCCAATGCAGCTTGATGAATTGTCGGGGCCGCGCCCGCGCACAACACGCGAAGAACTTACAGTAATTCACTAGGACGAAGTTACTCTTCTGTCCATTTAGTACCCGAACGGCCCAACCCTCCGATTCCCAAGCATTTGCTTGGGGACTCGCCTGGCCAAACTGCTCTTGCCGACCTGCAATGCAACGGTGAGGGCTGAAATTGTCTATGTGGTCCGCTCTTGCCCACCAAAAAATTTCTGCATAGTCCCCTCGGCGAGAGGATTACATCAGATTACTCATGAACATCCCTGTAGGGCTGAATGCAATACCCAAATCCAAGGGTCCATATAGGGATAATTAAGCTATATATTCGGGGTCCAAGCAGTTTCCCAGAAATTATTTTAAGTCCCAAGTATATAATATGTGGTTACACGGGCCCTTTGGGATACTGTGAGTATGCGCAACGGCAGAGCAATTTCTTCCCGTAGGCAGCTGTCAAGGACCCCCAAGAACGGACCCCCACTTTTGGAGTTGATGTGTCACTCCGGTGCCACTTTGTAATCCTTTTAAGCCCTATTCATTTCCGCAAAGCAAGCCCCCTGCAACCAAAAGCTCAAAAGGCTTAGCACCTAAACCCTAAACGGTAAATCCTAGGCATTTATAAATTGTAAATCCTACCTCAAAACCCTACATCCGAAACCCTGATGTATGCGTTTGAGGCCGAAATTGCGGGCCCCGAAGCCCTAGCGCGAGCAGCGGCTGCACATGGAGGCGCGAGCACTCGGCAGAGAGTAGGGCTTAGGATTCAGAATTCTGTAATCGCGGGGGGATGTAGAGAGTCCGCTTTCAGGGGCTTACACTGATTGTCATTTTCCGTACAGGTGACGCAATCGTCTGTATGCAGATTGCACAGGCCTTGCAGGTGTCTCAAGACGGTGAGTTCTTGCGTTTCCCAAACATTACAGGACTTGTTTCTGTGGTTCAGGGCCTAGAGGCGTCGATCTTCTCGAAGCGCCCTCCCTAGCGTGTGGTGTAGCATTGTTGAAGACATCCTGCCGCTTGCTTGGGATCCCATATCATATATAACCCCTATATTCCCTATATACCCCATTATACTGTAATGATTTCCATGTTCTTTTCCATTATCCCTATATAGTCCCTATACTACCCCTATATAACCCTATATGTTTCCCTTCAAAGGGACCTAGGGTTTCTATTTTTCTTTCTACTCTCCCTATATATAGCGAGCACCAGGAGCCCCCTCAGCAGAGATGCTGGCCAGCGCTTTGCCTCGAGGTGGTTCGGAATGGGCTGGGGTTGTTTTAGATTCTGGGTTGCTGTTGAGGAATTAAATCTAAGTTATCATATGTGGTATATATAGTAAATAATAGGGGCTCCCCAATATGGTAACTTAGTTTAAGTGCCTTAACAGCAACCAAGTTGTTGAAGATTGCGAGGGCAAGTCTCAGGGCTTGGCATCGTGGGTTCAGTCCGTGTTGACATTTGGCTTAGGCCCCTTCCTTGCTCCATAATGGCACTTGGCCATAGAAGTTGCGGGACGGCTTTGTATTGGAGGGTATTCGGAACAGAGGACGCCTCGCATTCAGCTGGCGCAGCCTCTTTCTTGACACCTGCGTGTCGTTCTCAAGTAGGTAGCGTCAGCTAACGTAAGATAGTAGAATCAAATTCTGCGGGTTGTACAGATCAACTAGCTTCCCTCTCTTTTTTCCCTCTCTAATAGGGCAGGGTTGTGGAATTGTCAAGTGCTTTGTTCTGTGAACTCAGGTCGGAGCCTTCATACAAACCCTTCAGCCCAGGAACTTACCCCACAAACCGCATAACCCCAGCCCTGACATGCTGCTCCGAGCTAGGTGGGAAGGAGAGGAAGCCTCAAATTATTTCCGTAAGTGCTTCTTCTCACTCTATCACAGACCGCCCGAAATGCTCTCTAAAGCTCTCAACTGAGCTCACAACACCGTAGTCCAAAACCCAAAGCCCAGCCCTGAACCTGCAATCCCTAAGGCCAAAAGCTTCAGACCACAAATCCACAAGCTCTAAACGGGCCACTTAAGCCACTTCTGGGTACCAGCTTCTCACAATCTTCCCCATGTCGTCCCTCATAAGGATCCCGAAATTGAAATCCATATCCCTGGGTTGGCGCCCTTGATTTGAGAAATTCCCATCAGCCCTACCTAAACCCTACAGACTTGTGGAACCCTCTTGAAGAGACCTAAGGTACCGTTGTTTGAGAAGCTTCCATATGAGCTATAGTCCACAATCCAAGCATCCCCCTTAATAAGCCTATAAGTGTCCCTTATAAACCCTAAATCCTAATCACCAAACCCTAAACTCCTTAAATGGGGGTTATATAGGGGATTATGTAGGGGACCATTTTTGGGGTTATTAAGGGGGATACTAGGAATTTAGACTATAACCCCTATAATCCCCTATAGAACCCCAGTTTCCATTTCATTTTCCATTTCCTTTTCCATTTGATTCTCCATTATTAAGGGGGATACTAGGAGTTTATACCCTAAACCCTAAACCCCAAACCCTAAACCCTAAACCCCAAACCCTAAACCCTAAACCCCAAACCCCCAAACCCTAAACCCTAAACCCCAATATGTCTCCAGGCCGACCAAGGA
>CAJNIZ010010890.1:181624-210855 GCA_905231905.1 Symbiodinium pilosum | reverse complement strand
GAGGGAATATAGGGATTTAAAAAACTTAAATTAGGTTACCATAATGGGTATATATATATAGGGATAATGGAAAAGAAAATGGAAACTACTATAACGGGGTTATATAGGGTTTAGGGTTTAAGTTACCATACTGGGTATATATAGTAAATAATAGGGTTTCCCCAATATAGTGACTTAAATTAAGTTCCTTAACAGCAACCCAGTTTGCCCTACCCCAAGGTATCATGGAACCTGAAAAGGACCCCTACATGGACCTCTATATGTCCTGTAGAAAGGGACAGGTTCCATGTTACCTTGGGCTGGTAGGGTTGTAGGATTTCAGGTTTAGGGTTTGGGGTCTAGGGTTAAGGGTGAGGGTTTAGTTGTATAGGGTTTGGGGTGGGGGGTTTGGAGCCATAGGGGTTCAGGGCTTAGAATGCTTGAAAGATCTTGAAAGTGAAGGTTTGGGGTGTGGCATGAGTATATGGACTCTATGCTTAATCTTGTTGTTGGAGTTCATCTGGAATTCAGAGTGCTGGTGTTTATGCCTTTAGCGGGTGCTAGTGAAGGCGAAGGGCTTCTTGCCTAACCCAGACTCCCGGGAGGATCTAAAAATTAGATCCCCTATATAGACCCATTATAACCCCTATATAATCCTTATATAATTTCCCCTATGGTTCTAAGGGATCTAATTTTTAGATCCTTTTGGGGGTCTGGGAAGATGGCCTGAAAGGAGGGCTTGCATGGCTCGAAAGCCGAGAGCGTCGCATAGCCTTGCGCGGTTTATAATGGGGTTATATGTGCTATAGTCTAAACTCCTTAAGGGGGGTTATATAGGGAATTCTACAGGGGACTATAGGGCTTATTAAGGGGGATACTAGGAGCTTCGACTATGATAATGGAGAAGAAAATGGCGACTACTATAGTATATCAGGCTTTAAGGTTTAGGGTTTAGGGCTATTTAATTCAAACGCATCTGCCGCAACACGAGCTTCCGGCGGAGGAATATACACCTCGGGGGAGACCCGTAACTCCAATTACCTGCAGGATAAAGTGGTGATTACCCACACCTCAGTGGCAATCACCCCCAAATTAATTTAGTGGGTATATATAACCCATAAAACTATAGGTAAAACAAACCCTTAAACATATGGCAGCCTCCACTTTCCTTTCCATTGCATAAGCCTACAGATACCCTATGCAGTAAGCCTTATTACATATGTAGATAAATTTAATTATATACGTATGCGTACATACAAACATCCTATTCGATGTTTTGGGACGAAGGGCAGCCTGGAAGCGGTACATTTACTCCCTGGTTTAGGGTCTAGGAATGGGATTTTAGGCGCTGCTTTCCATACATAGGGCCCCAACATAGACCCCCAGATGTTCTCATCCATATTTTAGGGACTCCCAGAGAAGGTGCCCTTAATATTTGGAAATCCCTACAGCTGAGTAAGCAGCGGCTAGCAGTACAGGTATCCATTTCTGCGTTCCAAGCTCTAAGTACCAATTGCCTGACATGTGGCGGTTGACTCGGCTTAAAGCTGCTTATGTGCTACTCGTTTACGTTTTCCATGGCTACACCAGATTTTGCGCGGTGAGCGCTGACTAGCATCAGGCGCGCGCCCGCCAAGAGTCATCAAAGGACTCGTCAGCTGGGTTCAAAGCCGGGGCCATACGACTCTCGTGTGACGAGTGTACGTCAAAGTTCAATGCATAGACGCAGCACCTGGATGTGTGGAAGTGGTCAAGAATTGCGGGATATTGCTGTTGCCAAGTCCTGCTCCTATCCTCCACAGACATCGGAGGCAGGATTTATGGTAAAAACCCTGTCTTGTGAAGTACGTAGCGATGCTTCGTGATCTTGTTGCCCTGAAAATGAAGTTTTTGTGCTGCTAATGCAAAAGCAGTTACTTACCCCGAACCTACAAGACCCTGCAGCCTTGACGCCCCTCACTACGTAGCTACTGCCATCGGAATTGAGGCACCGAGCTGCACGAGCTGGCTGCCAGCAGCTGCCAACCATCCCGGACTTTGGGCGGAGGCTCCCCAATGAGACAGAGCTCCTGGTTTTGAAAGGTCCCGGGTTGCACTTTTGTTGCTTGCCAACTAGCAGACATGGTATGAGCTACCATCAGCTGGCCAGAGTGCACCAAAGGCCTTTCGCACCGCTGTGCATATTCAACTGAATTGGCCGCAGCTCACTTCAGATCCAGATCCTCCTTACCGTGGTTCCAGTTCAGACGCAGAACTGCTGGCCAAAGGGACCTCCTCTTGCAGCTTTGTTTCCTGGCAAAAGCTTTTTTGACTTCAAAACATGCGGCGATCCAACTTGATCACGCGACGCAAGCCTTTTCAAACCAAAAGCTCAGCAGGTCTCGTTCGCGCCTTCGTCCGCTACCACCACGTGCAGTCTCTGATGAAGCGGACCGTCCACCTGCATGTTCGCAGACTAGGGATTTGGATCCAGTTCAATTAAACTGTTGGTGCAGGGGTGACTACATGCTTCCTCTCGTGGCATATCTCGAACTTGCCGCATCCATATGACTCATCACCAATGGATGCAAGTTGCATGTGTGGTCATCAGGCTAACGAGCTGCCGCTAACATGTGCAACATTCTTTTACTCTTCATCATTCCTCTTACGCAACGTGGGCGGATTACAAGTGAGTTTATAGACCCAGACTGCAGGGAGCGGAGGGCGTTGAATGCGTAACGTTGGCTTGTATCGAGTCAACTTGTTGGGTCCTGGAGGAGGTGGTGAAGTAGAGTGTAGACACGTTGCTGTGCACAGGCGTGCAAAAAAAACCTATGTTTGAACCTTGGGGAAGTACGCATACAGGACTACCAGCTGATGGGAAACATAGGGACCCTGACTTCGCATACACTGGGGCCTGCCTCCCGGAAGCCCTCACTTGGTTCAGTGCTGTGTCCACAATTCTCTGACGTACTGCACGCTGTCATGAGGAGCTACATGCGAATGTGGGCTGAAGACTTGGGTGTGGCAGCAGGGTGCCCAGGTCCAAAAAACTCTTTCTTGCGTGGGCATCTTTGGCTTTGTATGGAGTTTGAGGTTTGGGGCTTATGGGCTGCAAGCTGGATGCAAAACGGGTTTAGCAGCTTTAGGTCAAGGATTCGGAGGGCAATTTCTTGCATGCGCATAGTATACATTCCCTGCGTGCTGAGCTTCTTGCGCAGGCCTGGGCCTTCTAGCGCGAGACGTGTCTTTGTGGGGGAAACTGGGGCGAGCCCTTTCAAGGGCATTTTGTTTTGGGAATTCATCCAGACCTGAAACAGACGTTACGAGTTTTATGTATAATAAGTGTCTTATGACACGAAGGTAAAAAGGAGGAGCCGAGTAGGGTATGGGATTCTACCAGGCTGAGAGGCAAGCGAGCTCAGTGCGATTTGCATGTGGGTCAGGGGAACTTGTGAGTAAGTGAATAACGGGGATAACTGGGAGCATTCTGTCGCTTGTAGGGTAATTAAGCATGGCTACGAAGTCCTGACCCTCCGAGACATATAAACTTGAGTGGATAATTGAGGCCATTCTTGCAGTGGGTCAGCCTGGCATGCTCCTGGCGGTGGGGTCTCGCACTCGGTTCAGGGAGGGGGCTGTTTGGGACAGAAAGGAGTGGGAGGTCCTGCAGTCATGTGGTTTCATTTTGTTTTTCTCTTTGAGCTATCCAATGAATCTCCAAGCAAGGCGCGGAGTTTGAGTTCTGAGGCAAGGATGGACTCTGTTTCCACGCAGTATTTACATCCAGTTGCCAGGTCGTTGACATAGACCGAGGTGGTGGAGGAAGGAGTTTTAGAGCTCGGGGCCGCCGCCTATGACAAGAACTGCACCGAGCATGATGGAACTTGTCACTGCTTCTAGCAAAGAACAAACTACTGGGTTGCTGTTAAGGAACTTAATTTACCCATTACGGTAACTTAATTTAAGTTCCTTAGCAGCAACCCAGACTAGGCAAGCTGTTGAGGATTTCGGGCCTACTTGTTGTGTAGAGCTACAGGTTATCGGGGGGCTGTCTCACGACTGCTGATCCCTTGCGGGCACCTGCTGTAGGAATCTTGTTGGAAGTGTTCAAGGCCGTGCGGAGATGGCCCCTGGGATGACAAGTTATTCTTGTCCCCCCACCCCAACCGTCGCAGCTTGCAGACACATCGAATTTCACCACACGCGGCTCACTATGACAAACTCTTTCGGGGGATGAGCATTCCTTTCGACTGGATTGGAATACATCAGCTTGCCTCTACGAGTTGGGGGACTTTCCAAAATAATCACTGCATTGTTTTTTTTTGAGAAGGGGCGCCTACTTTTGCGACAGGCTCTATCTAAGCTTGAAACCTGCTTTTTTCAAAAGCCCCAAGTAATGTCACAGAAGACGTTGCCCAGGACTAGCGACAAGGCGAGAGGTCATCAAAAGAGCTTGCTGTTCTAGCTTTGTTTTAGGGGCTATAGTACTCGATTCTTGCTTGAAATCTATGTCCTTGCAGCGGGAAAGGCCCAGAAAACAAATTACACATGCTGCCAGGGAAGTCTCGGCCAAGCGTCACAAAGTCCTAGATCAAACTCTCCCTATACAGTCCTGAGCCCCAAATCCCATATAAGCACGAAACCCACAGCCCCAAGGCGTAAAATCCTTTAGAGCTGGTTCCATTGCTTTCCGCGACGCGCACACAGTGATCCCACAGAAATACAAAAAGCCCCCGAGATGAACTTAAAGGCCCCATGTCCTTGCGTAACATCCCACTACCTAAGCACCCTAAGCCCAAACCCCGAAACTTTGCACGCAAAAAGGCTGCCTAACAATCCCTTGTTTCTAGCCCTAATTACCTGCAGATAAAATCAAAAGCACCGTAGCTAGTGTATACGTATAACCCATAAGGCTGTAGGGGGTTATAGCTCTGCCTTTTGAAGCACCCGCCGAATCCTCGACATTGGCCATTCATAAAATCCAGCTCGGTTCTGCTACAAAGAATCAAATCACCCTGTCTACAATCCAGGAGATAAATCGCTGTGCCAACTCCCATAGAAGACCCGCGATACTCCTACACATTTCCTGCGCAAGCAGAGATGTCCCATGTACGACCTCTATGTACTGCAAGAGCCTAAATAGTTACCAAGGTTACTGTCCTAGACGCTCTGTATAGTTGTGGCATACAGGGTACCTCGAAAAGAAGCTGGTAGTTATTCAGTCCCCTGTATCCGTCTCAGTTGTGTTTTTGACAATCTCGAGGCCCGAGGGTCCGCTCAAGGCTTTCCTGGATCGGGCTATGAAGCCACTGGGCTTTGCAGCTTGGGAGGGTTGAGGGCTAGGGTGGCAAATGGAATATAACATTAAATCTACGGGTCCGTAACTTGCAGGTTGTTTCTAGACAATGAAGGAATCCCCTAATTTTCTGAAACCTTTTAACCCTAAATAGTAGTTTCCATTTCAATTTTCATTTTCTTTTCCATTTGATTCTCCATTATCCATATTGAATGTGGGCACCATGAAATGCTTGTTGTTTTTCGTCAGGGCTACTTAGGCATCCATACCTCCATTCCCTACTAACAGTACTACCTGGACCCCCAAAGTATGTAGAATAATGGCCTTTTGGGCTATATTTAGGGGATTTGGGCCATTATTTTACCTACTTCTTGGGGGTTTAGGTAGCATTCAGCAAGGAAGGTTTGGGTGGCGCAGACCTCACAAGGCTTCGTGCTTTCAACGCGCATCGCTTGATTTCGTATGTACTGTTATTACACGCTTTTTGTAAGGGTAGAAGTTTTCGTGGTGCACGGATGGACGCATGTTTGGATCAATGGGTGGAAGTAGGGCGTTTTTTGGAACCTCGAATTCTGACATGTGGGTGGGATTCAGTTCAGTTCAAGTTTGTTGCTTCAGGTTTTGGTATTGTTGTTTCAGGCGTTCGAGGTGATGGCCCATGGGATGTGTTCTTGAAGTGCGGATGTAGGGCATAGGCAGAAACGCTTTGGGTGCGTTGAGCTTTGGATTTAATGATGTAAGAAAGGAGGATGCAGCAGATTTCGCAGAGGAGTTCATGGACTCCGCAGTGTCATGAAGGGTCGGTTTTGACATCAAGGTTGCCAGTATTCAGCGTCGAGCTTTTTTTTTGGTGCAAATATGAAGCTTAGAATTTTGAGTCCTTTCCGGGTGTTCTTGGTTTCCTCACTGTCCAACTCCGTCTCCCTCATTGTATGAAGTCTTCTCTGCGTGCTGTGAAGCCCAACTCCATAGTCAAACGTCAAAATTAACCTCCTGCCGCACACTGCAGGTGTTGAGCACAGCAAGATTTCAGTTCTCTAGAACCCTACAGTACATGTACCTCAGCTTCGAATGTATATATATATATATAGCAGTGCTGGTCAGCTAGAGATGAAAAAATCTGAGGCAGCTTGACAATGGGGACACTGTACCAAACTCTATGTAAAGTCCTTATGCAGCTTATAGCTTGCAACTCAAAACGTGTACTCCTCAACCAGCTCAACAGTCCTTTCAGATGGATTCCTGCGCCCACAGCTCTTGAAGCCTGGGTTGATGTGACGCTACATCCCCCAATATAATTCCTAAATAGTCTCTATATAATTCCTCGAAAAACCCTTTGCAATCCTATGTAATCCCCATAGAATCCCCAGACAGTCCCTAAATAGTCTAAATAGCCCCTATGTAAATCCCAAGCCTACAGAGGATGGTTCACTGGGGTCCAACGCCAAGCAGGCGGGGAGAACTACTGCCAGGGCTAACCTAGGGATCCCCAGTATGTTCGCATGACCCTAAACCCTAAACCCCTTTGCAAAGGACTTCTGTTTTCCGGCGCTCCCTTTGTGTAGACAATTCATCCTTCTAGACGGGCACGATATACCCGGGCCTTTTTCACGCGAGGACGGGCTTGCTTTGGGAGTTTGGGATCTTCAGTGGAGTCAGGCTCCGAGCGAAAAGCCTCAGCCGCAAAAAAGGAAAATGAGATGGGGACCCATGTTGTTCAGCAAGGACCCAAGGGCAAAGTTCCCACTTGCTTGATTTCTACAAGCTGGACACGCTTCAGGTGGTGCCTAGATACGCTGCCAGGTGCTTCCCCGCTCTTGCGAAGATCTACATTGCATCATTGCTACTGCTGCTACTACTACTACTACTACTACCACTACTACTACTACTACTTCTACTTCTACTACTACTACTACTACTACCACAACTACTACTACTAATAATAATAATAGTAATAATAATGCTTTACGAAAGCAAGCTATAGTGATGAATACTCGCACTTGTGCTGCAAGCTGATTTGGGTTTGAACTGATCAAAACCGGGAGCCCGAAAGATGACTAGGCCGCCTGCCTCTCCAGCAAAGTTTTCGCAACATGTCCCTGCAGCCTTTTTAGACTTTCCGAAAAGCTCAAACTACACGAAGTCTGAGCCCACCCACCCCCTCTCCACCCCACAAAAAGAAACGAAGCTCCAAACAGCAAGTCGACCGCCTCAAGAATCCAAACTCTGAAGCAGCCTGCGACCCTATACCCGAAGCACGAACAGCCTAAATTACAACGTTCTCCCTCCAGTGAAACAGCGTTCACCCCCTGGTAATAATCGTAATAACTCCGTGATAGAGCACCATGGCCAAGCGTGCTCCGCCGGGCACTGGTGGAAACCGGGTCATCTTTCAGGCGCTAAGCAGGAAGAACTCGGGTATGGCTTACGGTCCTTTCCCTATGGCTCCAAATGGCCCAATGTAGGTACCATTTATAGACATTGGGGCCCAATGTCGGTAATATTTATAGACACGGAGCCATAGGGTTTGGGGTGACCGAACTTTTTGCATCTGTAGGTTGGGCGTAGAGTGGGAGCTGGCGGAGCTAGTCAAGTGGGCTTGTGGTATATAGGGATATATTGGGTTGAGGATTTAGGGTGGCCCTAAGTAGGGTTATAGGGATATCTATCCCCAATGGAGAATCAGATGGAAAAGAACATGGAAAATGAAATAGAAACTGGGATTGTGTATGGGTTTATAGGGATGATCGTTTCCCAAAATTAGGGGTACCTTTTTGGGGGTCCCCATAGTAAGGATTATGGCATTTTTCGGTCTATATTGGGGTCCCCTCTTTTGGAAGCTTCCACCGGAATTCCTTCAAGACTGAATTCTTTGGTCACGTTGAAGGCAGTGGATCCTACGTGATGATCCCAGAACCGTCATCATGCAATTCCTGATGTTGGCGTTCCCATTGCTGCATGGTTTGCTGCGTTATGTATGCTTTCCTAAATTACTCCAGGCACCCCCCCCACAAGGCGAACCAAGTTAGTCTACAAACCCCCAAAACCTAAGACCCTAATCCCTACCTAAACCCCCAAAGTAGGTAAAATAATGGCCCAAATCCCCTAAATATAGCCCAAAAGGCCATTATTCTACATACTTTGGGGGTCCAGGTAAACCCTACAGAGGCCGTTGAGACGGACCTCTATGCTACGTGGAGACCCAATTATGGAAGTTTCTCGAAATGAGAACCCCGCAAGAGTCCTATTGTATCCTTGTAATACCCCAATGTCCCTTGGGTTCCTGAGGCCTAAAGATTTTTGAAAATGTCCAAAATTTCACCATGTGGAAAGACTGCGCTTGTAGGCCCAAACACATGTGGAATCTTGAATTGTGGGGTTGGGTGTTTAGCTTTGTGCGAGGGGCATGCTTATTTCCAGCAAGTTTTTTTGCCTACGCTACAACTTTACTCTTCGCCATGTTCTTTTAGGAGCTCACACCCTATGCGAACTCGAGCTGCTCGCCCGCATGCTGATAGCCCTATCCCTGACAAGGTGCTCCTGCTCTTCCTGGTATGCCAGTGCTTCCGTAGTCTCAGCTGCTTCCTTGCGGCTCGTGCAAAATTCAGATGGGTAACCCAATCGCCGGTCTGGCCACGAGTTAAATTTCAAAGTCATCATAGCAAGACCCCTCCCTATGATTGAGTATAGCTGGCTATCATTTGTTCTGGCTAACATTGTTGTGGTTCGTGTTGTTCTGAATGCGCTTGTTTGTTCTTGCCAGTATTGTTTCTGTGTCTTTCGCCAGATGATGTCGTGCCATTTTCAACAACTATGGGCATCTCTTTTCCGTGTTTCAGTCCGCTGCTAAAGAATGTTGATTTTCACTTCGCAGCATTGCATTGACTTTGGAAGTGACAATCCCAGACGCATGGTGCCAGCGGCTCAGTGCTTCAGAAACCTTAAGCCTGAACCCTATGTAACACAATCAAAAACCCAGTCTATAATCTTATATGCCTTTCTTTTGTATATAAAACCCTATGTACCATGCATGAGCAAATAGATACATGTATGTGTTTGTAACCCTGTAGGCTTTGACGTAGCGCATTTCCGTGTCGGAATGCGCTGACTAATGACTGTACCGCGGGGGGGGGGGGGGNNGGTTGTGTGTTGGGTAATTTCCACGCATCGTGACTGCCTTTCCAAGGGTTTTATGGACCCATTTCAACTGTTATTACCTTCCGTCAGAACTGTCACCAAGGGTGCATGACCTATGACCTACGTATGGTATTGAAGGTTTAGGGATTGGTGCTGATAAGAACCCCTCCCCAGCCTGGGAAAGCTTTACGACTTGCCCGTGAGTCAATAATATCCGAGTCCCCGAATTTGAACCTGTTGAGGTGTATGGGCGCAGCATTTCTGTTGGCTGGTGATGTTTGTGCTGCCCATGCAATCCGCAGGCCAGCAACCGTGTAGTCCCCCGGCAGTCGTCACGCAGGACTGCTCAAGGTACATGCAGGCTTTATTATCACTTGTGCACATTATAGTGATTATTTTCGTTCACTATAATTCTTGCTGGCATTGTTATTATGAGTCATTTGCACATAGCATGACCGTAGATGTCAGCTGCCACCATCATGGTGCGGGCTAGGGCACGTTTGGGCTGAAGTAACCTTGCTTTGAACTTCAGGGCTTGGGACTTATGCATTGGGCACAGCAGCTGTTTCATACATATATATACATATATAGAGTCCCAGATCATGTTGGTCCTATTTTGAATTGTTGCTGGGTGGGAGAGGTAGGCGATCTTCGCTTCTTTCGTCTCGGCAGGATTTGTTTCGGACAAGTCGTCTTTGGAGATTCTGAACCATTATTGCGTCCTTGCTAGATCGCCTTCGGTCTGCTAAGCTCAGACCTTGTCTCTAGGGTTCAGCTATGTCTAGGGTTCAGCTATCTTGAATTCTTGTTGTCGGACACAGTGGGGAACAATCACCACCGTTCCCGGATGGTGTGTTTCTACGACCTTGAGTCATTGAGAAGCATGTGGGAGTTTTGGCAAAGATGCTGTGGGGTTCCTTTGTGCTCCTTGCAAGAGGCTTCGGCAGGATGTCATCTTTTCCAAACCATGTGCTCATGTGATAGCATATGACATGTCATGATGAAGGCTCATGGGAAGAGCAAGTGCTGCTGTGTTGCTATGCTGCTCCTCACTTTGCATGGAAGAGCCTCTGCCCGGTCAGAATCGTCCTTTCGTCTGGTCACTAGGATCCTAAGGAAAAAACATGGGGGTTTCCCCAAATTAGGGAACCTTTTTGGGGGTCCCCATACTAAGGATTCTAATATTTGGGGGTCTATATTGGGGTCCCCTTATTTTGGGAAACTACCATCCATATTGATCCCATCCAGACTCCTTGGCATGAGATGGTTACACGGGACTGAACCATTCAACGGCCTGAACAAACAAAAGCCCACATGCTCTCCTCTGGGAGCTCATCAAGGATTGGAGGCATGGAGTTCTGAAACTGGGATATGAGTCTGAAGAACCTGCCCCTAGGTAGGATGCAACATCTGTAAGACCTTAAGCCCACGCATCTCCCCTTTGTGCTCTCTGCTCTCGAAGGAGTCACAGCTCCCGGGCACAGGTAGGGCGTGCTGCGTTCCTTGGTTTAGGTGCTTGCTTCCTCGACGGATGTTGGCATTTGCTGGAGTTGGAGCTATGTGTGGGGCCTTGGACCTGTTTTGTTGATTGTCCTGTTAGTTGGCAGGGGCTGGGGTACTTGTTTCATGATCACACTCACCGGCCGTGGTTGGATTTGGGGGTGGGGCTGTGAGTAGTGACTGCTCCTCGCTGTTTTCAGGGCCCTCTCAGAACAGCCTTTATAGCACTGACTCATGAACTATGCTTATCTTCCTGTCCTTGACTCCTTGAAGCGGCTCCATATCATGACACGGCTTCATCAGAGTTGCCGGTTTCTTGAAAGCAGCAGCGGGGCTTCTGCCATCTCATCTCGGCGCCCTGATCTGTGATCCATCCGGTTCTTTCCTCGCCACGAAGCCTTAACGCGTGCTGAAAGCCAGCTGATTTCCGGCAACCTCCGGAAACTAGAAACATCGTTATCCTATGTCCTAGATGGTAAACAATAGGGAAGCCCAGCTAATCATCCTGAATCTGTGTTCCAAGTTTTTAGGGCTTACTTGATTCCTCTAGCCGTCAGACGTGTTGTGCATTCTACAAGATGGCAGACCCCCCTACTCGTCAGATGCCAGCTGTGATCTTATGGGGCATTTGCAATCTTCCAAGTCTAGAAGCACCTGTAACATGCCAGGCGTCTTGTTTGGCGCCGTATTTGCTCAATCTCTGTGACTCCAAAAGCCTGACATCATGAAGAGTCGGCAGTAGAGATGTTTAGAGGAAGCTCCGCCAATATCTTGCAGCCTGCAAAACACACAGGTCTTCAGGCATCGAAGACTACAATGAGCATACTACTGAACATAACTCTGCCACTTGGAAAACTTGACAGCGTGCACCATTCGCAAAACGCCTGTTTGCGGCAGCCGCGCAGTCAAGCAGCGTTTTGTGATCAGAGCCAGGCTTTGCAGCGAACATGTTGCCGGAAGTCAGACACTTTGCTCATGGAACCCGAGATTTAAAAAAGCATCAGGTGAGGTGTGCAAAAGAAAGTCTGCAAAGGATGTTTCAAACCGTCAGCAAACCATAGATGAGGACCCCGAAAGGCCCCTGCGAATTTTGAGAAGTAGCATTATGCTCACAGCCTCCAAGCCCTGAGGCATGAATTAAGACAACGTGAAGCCACCTAAGCCCAACATGTAAACCATAAAGCCCTAAAACAAGCCCGAGTTTACGGTTCAGGGCTTAGGGGTTTAGGATTTAGCACCTTGAGCATCTAAACTTGGAACCCTAAACCCTAAACCCGAAACCCTGAACCCTGAACCCTAAACCCTAAACAAAGGCTTCCGGTTTTGGGAGACACGCTGGAGCTGCTCAACCCGCCGCTCTGCATCCTGCGTGGGTGTTTCCGAAAGTAAGGTGCCCCTTTAGGGTTTAGGGTTTTAGGGTTTAGGGTTATTTGGGATACTATGGTACATTACTCTCTAGGGTTTAGGGTGCCAGGGGTAAGGCAAGAGTGTATAGCACTTAGGGTTTCCAAGGGGTCTTTTTGCGGCGTTCCTTAATGATAAGCTTCATTGCGTTGAGAGCGAATATGCGGGGAGCTCGAGCTAAATGGCCTTCCTTTAACATTGTAATTGTTCCTCAGCATGGTGTAGGTGTATCAGAAATTCCCCACGGCCCCTAGAGACTTTCAAAATCTTACATCTCCAAAAATGGGGCCCCAACGAATATTTGGTATTGGTGGGGTGTGTGTGCGGGTTTGATGTAAGGCACAGGGGATGATTGGAAATACCGGCATGTTGGCACAAGAACGGGGTCTCCTGGTGGGGAGGGGGTTTGTGTGATTGCCCACTCATATTACTGACCTTCAGTTGCTTAACTATCCAATGGCTTTGCACTGGGTCTGGCAAAGCACTGCAAAACGACAGGTATGAAAACTGCAGTGTGTAGAGCGCTGTAAAACCTTTATAAGTAGTTTACGCAGCTGCTCATGTGGGCAGGTACTGTAGAGAGTGGCCAATTGCCTGCTAGACTCGCTGCATGAAGTGCATGTTGCTCAGGGAGCTTTGTGCTGGTGTTTCTCGAAATGACGCCTGCATGACCATTAGTGGGGGTGCCAGACAATCTCTTGACAATTTCTACGGGCCCTTCAGGTCTATCGGCACCCCCAGTCTTCAGAAACTCTAAATCCAAATCTAGACACGCTCACCCCTACACACCTCTACAGCCACAAATCTAGAATTTGATGCCTAGCAGAAGGACCCCCCCCCTAAAGACACGCCTGATTGTGGCAATCTTTTCTGCCTTAGGCCCCTACACCCTAAACCCTATAGTCCCCCTTAAGTAGATAGAATACCGCTTCGGGTAAAGGACAATAAGATCCCCATACACCCCATATTCTATCGACTTAAGGAGTGCCCTATCATTATATAGTAGTTTCCATCTTCTTTTCCATCATCCCCATATAACCCCAATGATATACCCCATATTCTATCTACTTAAGGGGGGACTATAACCCTATGTACCCCATATACACAATATTCTATCTACTTAACGGGGACCATAAACCCAAATCCGAGGAAGTCTATGGCTAGCTACCAAGTGAACGGCCGAAGCGTCTTTGACCGCGTTGCGCACCACTCCTCTTGGGTAGTATTTTTTGGGGGGTATTATGGTGCCCAATATAGAGTAAGATGATATTTTCCTGTTGGGTATAATGTTTTATACAAGGACTATAATCTTATTAGGTTCACTTAAAAAACGCTACTCTCTTGGGAACATGGCTAGGCCCTGCATCAGATATAGTCGAAACTCCCTCAAAAGGGGGGTTTTATAGGGATTAGTTATATAGGGGAGTAGTATAGGAGTTATTAAGGGGGATGCTAGGGGTTTAGACTATAGCTCAAATGGGCATATCTCAAGACAAAGGGTACTGTACCTGGGAGACCCTGGAGATATTATAAGGCTTATGAGAAGGTTGTGGGTACCGTTGGGGGTTTGGCAAATAATTGTTTTGCAAAAGCACATGATTCACTCAAGCTGCTGTATGGAAAGGTGCATACTACCATGCTTGGCAGGCGAAGCCACTGAAAGCGGATCCCGAGATTCCTGAAGGTTCTTCTTTTCTGCGAGTACCTAAACCCCCAAAGTATGTAAAATAATAGCCCTAAACCCATAATAATGGCCGTAAAGGCAATTATTTTACATACTTTTGGGGTCCAGGTATTTATTCCGAAAAGAGCTTGGGCCGGAAAAATCCGCTAAATGCCAAGTTCAGGCTGCATGTTAGCACACGCTTAAACACATCCTGCTCAGAAGTGCAATGTCACAATTGCTTTGCATCCTGCGCATGTTACATGAAGACCACAAAGGACCCGCATGGTTTCACAGTCCCAGTGTTTGGACCCAAACCACACCACGCGCACAGCTGCATCTAGCTGAGGTAAATTCGGGCCAGTTTGGAAGACATCTGTCCTCTTCAAGCACCTGGATGGCAAAGCATGCAGAAGACTCTGTCGCATGTGCCAGGGGAGCATTTTGGATGTCCAGGTGCGTGTCCACTTCTTCTGTTGAATGCCCAGCGGTTTCCCACCACGCCAAAATGCCGGACAAGGTCACCCAAAGATGAAGTGTGCCCCGAACACGTCCAATCAAAACCAAAGAAGTTTCCTTGCAGCCTAAAATCCCATCAGCGCCAATCCCAAACGCTCAAGGCCGGAATAAACCAAACAACACCCTACCTGCAAACAAACTGTCAAGGTCGGATTTGCCACCACCATGAAACTCTGCAACCTCATCCAGAAACCCTGCGTCTCAGGGTCTAGGATTTACAGGATTCGAAAGGTTTGGGAGGCATGGGGTTTGGATTTATAGCACCTCGTCCTGAGGAAGGCCGTTGTCGTCACTGGGAGCAAAGAGCTTGCAGAAGCGATGAAGCAGGAGACGGGACCACAGGGTGGTGATCGTTTCCCCGCAGAACTTGAGCACCCTGCCAATCCCTGATTTACAAAAGACTTAACCCACAGAAGGACACGTCTACTATTAGTACAGTGGCGGGAGTATCAAACAATCTACCACATGTCAAGGAGAGGCCAGAGCTTCATGCTACTGGGGCATTTGTCGAACTCGAAGCACATCCACATGGTTCCTACCATGATGTGGGCCCCTAGATCGTTTTCCCCAATTTGGGGGCAGCAATGTAGGCACAGCTCCCGGCAAAAGATGTGGTGGGCTTCGGGCAGTGGCCCTCGTTGACCTTGTATCTTAAGCCCGAGAAGAGCAATTGCTTTGACAACCCACCTGCCTGGCGTCTAGGGGTATAGGCCTATCCAAGACTTGAACAAGCTAGCAACCATAAGGAGACCATGCTGCGTATTCAGTACTTTGACTTGGACTTGAACATGACCTCAACTTAAGAGCCGTCATGTTGCTTGACTGCCACAATGATGTAGTATGCATGGGGTTCCACATGGTCGCAAACCTTCGCATGTGGCAGGTGCAGTGAAGACACGGGTTGCGGCGCATCCGCTTAAGTATATTTATAAGCCCCATAAACCATATAAACCAGATGGTTGCCCCATTTATCCTTGCCCTGTTATTGACCTACTTATTGAGTCCCCCTGACCCTTCAACTTGGCAGCAACGGAGGAGAGCCGTCCAAAAGCCACGTCCTCCGGCTTTAGCTCCTTTTTATGTTGGGGGACTAGGGATCAGAGTTTTTTTGTTTCGGGTTGGCTTTTTGCAAATGCATGGGCGTCATATGGGGCTTTCCCAAAATTAGGGGTACCTTTTTGGGGTTCCCCATAATAAGGACTATAGTATTTTAGGGTCTATATTGGGGTCCCCTTATTTTGGGAAACTACCATATTGTATGTGGGGTTCAATATGGTGAAAAGTTGCATGTTTACAACCCCCACCAGGCCCTGGCCTGCCCTATAGTCCCCCTTAAGTAGATAGAATATGGGGTATCTGGGGATCATATTATAACATACCCAAAGCCATATTCTATCTATTTAAGGGGGATTGTAGACAGGAGGTTTTATAGCTACCCACTGGAGGCTCCAGGCCTGATGGCTCGCAGAAGGCAGGCTGGTGAGCAGAACCGCAGCTTGTCACCCCGTCCCCCTAAGGTCAAAACGTCTGACCTTCCTGATATGAAGTATTTTCATTGTTGTAGACTTGGTGTGTGTGTGTGTGTGGTTTTTGTTTGTTTGTTTTTCATTTCTTTTTTTTGGGGGGGTGGGGGGGGCATGGCGTGTATTTCGTAAAGGAAAGGAGATTAGTCTTCTACAAACTCAGAAAATGTCCTCCTTATCCTTACTTAACCTACAAGGCTTGTCGACTTCTTGCAACACTTGGCAAGAACTTCTGACAACAGCACAAGTGAAAAGCACGCCATGGACATGTCAGAATGGTGATGCTGATAGGTTCTTCCATAAGCTGCGAAGATCCAAGCATAACTTTATGTAGTATCCTTTCAAAAACTTCAAGCTTTGTGTGCGGGCGATACAGTTGTCAGCCCCTACGACTGAATCCCTGAAAGCATTTGTTTATGCAACAGTCTTCAAGGGCGCGTTGACTGAGGAAGGCCTTCTTCCCGCCGCATCACCAAAGGCTCTTTGGTGAGAAAGCGCTTCTCATGCGCCTTTGGCTCCAACCAATGGGCTAAGGAGTTAGGGTTTACCATTTGAGGGTTGTCGTTTGGGGCAAGCAGTTTAGCTTGCGGGATTGAGGATTCTGAAGAGGCATTCTGTGCAGGGATCTGAAGGGAGATTCAACGAGTTTATGAAGGAGTAGCCGACATGTGACACGAGGGTTTAAGACTAGGGGCTAGGGGGCCTCATTGAGTGGAGAACAATCTCCAGCCACAATCTCAGACGAGCATGTAAAGCTTGACAATCTACGATCACTCCAGCCCCTTTGACCTGCAGATCGTCACATGCTTAGAGCATCAGCCTAAACCTTCGCGCGGAATCATCGCGAATGTCCCTGGAAGTCATACATGAAGTTCCCGTGGAACCTATGCGTACTGTTTCTTTTTCGCGTATCTGAAAAGATAGATAGCGCTAAGGATCAGGGCAGCCCCTATCAGACTTGCTAGGACCCAGCATAGTCGGCAGATCCAAGAAGACCAACATACTCATTCCCAGAGGGTCCATGTACAGAATAATTAGGTACTTGGGATTTGGGTAATAATGATTATAGTGCAGGTTTGGGTTAAGTATATGATTATTAGGTGCTTGGACCCTTAGGGATTGTTTTATATGCGGAATTTTTACTTACACCCCCGGGGCGCCACTTAAGCACAATTTGTTATGGATCGTGCTTTATTTAGCTTGAGTCCAGGCTGTCTGGACCGGAGCACGTGAAAATCCGTCGCCTCATCCAGGCCATATATATATACACATGTATATAGATCTATGTATATGTGTGTGAATGCGTGTTTAGAGATAGATAGGTGGCACGTATAGCAACATATCGTAGCGTTTAGGGGTTTGGGTTGAGGGTTGGATTTAAGAATTGTTTCAGCCAGTTTTTCTGAAAAGTTGGATTCTAACCTATTTGTTCCAAAGTACACGCACGTACAGTATATGTCCAGGTCTCACAGAACAGTCCTAATTTTTTGGAAGCCTGAAAAAAGCGTATGGGATTACCTTCTGCCCAGGTTACAGGTATGTCACAGGGGCATTATTCCCATGCATGTGGCCTTTCTGAGTGAGGGCCAGTGCAGGAAAGAGGTCTGAGGTCTCCTTCTCAGCTGACCCGCTGTAGTATCATCCCTGCCCATTTTCCAAAATCCTTAAACCCTGGACCCAAATTCTAGATGCCCAGCTTCACAAGGCTTTAGCTGGCCATGCCCTAGAGCGTGTCAGTCAGTTGCTTAAGGAGGTGCATCCGGCAAAAGACCCTAAACCCTAAACCCTTTCCAAAACAGGGGGCCCTAATTCATGGAATCTCCCATTGAAGTTAGTTCTTACAAGCCTAAATCGCGCGTGTTAAGGACGCCTGGCAGCAATCAAACTTGGCCATTCCGCAAGAAGCGGGCACAATGGTTGGGATTCTAACCTTGGGGCGGGTTGCATGGGACCTGCCGAGCCGTAACGCAGCAAGCTGTAACCTGGGTAGTTGGGGTCTGTGTGGGTAGGCGCGAATATTCTGAGCATTTGCAGGGAGATCCCCCTACTGAGGGTCCTGAAATGTTGAGGGTTCCCAATTTAACACAAGCCCACTTCTTTTGGAGCACAACTCGTAATATCATGGGTACCTTCCCTAAATTAGAATACTGCAGGTCCCAATATGCAGGGTATCAAGGTTGTATCTACAATACTTTCTCTGGTAGAAGTTTCTCGCCCTTGGGAAAAAGATTTCCGGCAAACTCCCATGTACAAGTCATTTTCCTGAGAAATTGCTCAGAAGTGCGAGAGGGCCAAACCCTGAACACTTCTACTGCCTTGCCTGGAGGTTTTATGGGGTTTAAGTCTCCCTTGGCCTCCAGCTACCAAAATAATTTTGGCTTTTGTGTTCTATTTACCCTATAGTTACATAGCGCAGCAGCCTAGTATTTACGTAACTGGGGGCCCTAGGGTTGGGTAGTGCCCCCACCCAGCAACAGTTCAATAATATTGATATTGTAATTATGTACAGGCCTTCATACTACCCCTATGATAGGCTGTTATGTTACAGGGTGGGAGCACCACCCAATTTATAGGGCTTAGGGTTGGGGGTTGTGTACCGGCTTCTGCGGATGAAGCTCCAAGCTTTGCCGTAGAAATTGTGCAGAGCACATGTTGATCCAACAGACCAACTAAGAAGCTGGCAGTGCGCGGTACATGTAAAACTAGGGTCCCCATACGAGCCATAGTCTAAACTCCTAGCATCTCCCTTCCTAACCCATATAGTACTCCCCTATCTCTATACAACCTCCTTCAAGGAGTTTACACTACAGCTCATTTCCCCTCCAAGGAATCCAAAAACAGGGACTAGGAACTTGGCACACCCCCTAGGTGGCAAATTTGCCGTAGCATGGTCTGCAGATTTCGGCTAACTTAACTTCTGTGAACCCACTTAAGCCCAAGTCATACATGAACACGTACTGTTTGATTTTAACGTGGTGCCAAACTTGTGTGAGCCTGTGCAGGCTGCGATGATCCCGAAAGCTGTGAGCAGCTATGAGGAGAACATCAATGAAGGTGGAGACTGTGCTTGAGTTGTATCAAATGGTGACTGCACCAGTCCTTGTGGGCCCCTCCTGGGATTCTATGTTTGTGTGCAGGAGTGTATCTTGGATTCGCTACTTACTCCTGGACTGCTACAGTCAGGCAGCAAAAAAATCATATTCCAGGCTTCCCCATGCAACGAAACATGCAGGTATGCCTTTCGTGCTGCTGGTGTCGCGCAGGTTTGGATGTCATGGCGATATTCTCTCAGAAGCAAGGGGTTTTTCCTGCCCTGCTTGTACTCTTACCCCGCCATACGTCAATTTAAAGAACGAAATACACCACATTATGGACAATCTGGGCCCTGCAGAATCCCAAGATGGACCAAAGGCCCTTGAAACCCCTTTACACCCTTTCAGTGCAAAAAAACCCAGAACCATGTTGGGCACAGGTGTTGCTGAATTCCTGAGCAAAGTCAAGAGCCAAGAGGGGCAATTTGGACGCAGCATCATGACATGTGTGCACCCACCAGGACACAGACTTCTCACTCACCCATAAAGGCTTGAAGAGAAGCAGCTAATGTGCAAAAGGTTTAAGGTTTTTTTCCGGAGTTTGGGCGACATGTTGGCATGAGAGTTGTCTGCCGCTGGCCAGGGTTATTTCGACAAGGAGCCTTCGGGTTATGATTGCAAGTTGTTGGTTTTGTTGTTTCGTGTGTTTTCCGTCGTGGCGATAGGAAGGCGGCTGGTTTTGGTGTTGTTGTCCAGACTTTTTTTTAGCCTTGATTGCCCTAAGACTTTGCCAAGCTCCTCAAGCCGCCCGGACTTCTACAAACATTTCAATGTCACGAAAAATCTCGCGGCAGGGCCCCAATTTACACACACATACAGACTATAAGCCTACCTCCGCAAATATCCTGTCCGGAGATGTGACCATAGGGAGCCAAGTTAACTAGTAATTTCCCCAAAGCAGCCTGCTAGGGTTCATCAAAACACCACATACTTGAAAGGTGTAGAAAAACATGGGAGAATGGAAAAAGAAAATGGAAACTCCTATTTAGCGCTTGGGAAGAGACCCCTATAGAAGCTCAACAGCCAACACCCCATGGGCAATAGCTTGCATATGTAGTCTCCTACCCATGCATGAGCACCCTAGCATTAAATATTCCCATTCTTCTACGCTATAGTATATTGGAAATGTTCAGTACCAGTGGTGGGGGGGGGGTCTAATACGGTAGTTTCCATTTTCTTTGCCATCATCCCTGTAAAACCCCTACGCCCTATACCCTAACTAACATTTACATAAATTTGCATAGTTAATCCGTATACCCTTTATAACCCCTATATAGTCCCTATACTCTCTACATAACCCTGATATAATCACTATGTAATTGCATGGCTTCTAAATATGGCTTACTAGCTCACAGTGGCGGGCTTCTGGGCTTTCGCGACTTCCCAGTCGACCTACTGGCGCTTAAGGGCGAATAATATATGGGGATTGTACAGTGATTAAGGTCTAGGGTATATATTAGGGGACTATATAGGAATCAGGGTATATATAGAGGTTCTACAGGGAACAGGGTTTAGGGTACATTGGGAGATTATATTGGGAGTATTATCGGGATCCAACTCCCCACTCTCCCTGAAGGACCTGTAAGTTGATTACGGGCCGAAGATTCTGATTGGGACCCAAAAAACACCTCAACAAACATTCTTACCTATGTCCAGAGAGACTGTTTGGCCCCCAGGTCAGGGTGTATCCTGGACACTCAGGCCCCGCGTCTGTAAACCCTGTTCCTGAAGCCGCGATCTTTCGTACGTGGCAAGGCCCAATAGAAACATGGCTAGGGCCGTATGATTGCCCAACAGCTCCCTACAAGTTGAGGCAGTTCTCAATGTCGGAGATGCTGCGTTCTTCCGTGGTGACGACGATGCTGAAGATCTTGTTCGGCCAGCAGGCGGCAGCTTTCAACAGTCTTGATTGCTTCGGTGTGCCGTGAGGGCTTATGTCTCAGGCGTTCTTGTCCAGAGCTTTCTGAGAGCACCTCAGCTTTGCATGATACGGAAACCGCATGAAATCCCGCGATCTCTAATATCCGCGCACGATCGAACTGTGGCTTCACTTCCATTGATTCATAGCCCTCTTGCCGCTCAAGCCTCACATTGCTTCTACTCAAGAGTTCGGAGACAGAACTTTGACACATAAATATTCACTGTACCTACCATCAGCGGCAAAGATGACAAAGCCTCGTACAACTCTTGCTACAGTAGGGCAGGAATCCTGGACATGGAGCTTACGTAGACCTTCATTCCCCTCGAAGCATCATGAGGTGTTCAGCAGGAGATCCTTACTGCTTTCCCACAATTAGGGATAGCCTTTTGGGTGTTCCAATAAGAAGGACTATAAGATTTTGGGGGTGGGGGGGGGGTCTTATTGTACAGGGTTATCTGAACTATAAGCTAAACTTCTAGCATCCCCCTTAATAATTTGTTTGGGGGCCCCCATTGTAATACCTTGTATAAACCCGGCTGAAGGAGTTTAGACTATAGCTCACTTGGGGGATGGTAGGTGGCGTGGGTAGCCACCAAGGTGTAGTCAGCAGTTGAGGTTACCCAAAAAACCAAGTCCCATTCCTGCATTTTGCTTTGGGCCTTCTACTGCACCCAGTAGGTTATTACAAAGCACTTTCCGTGATCAAGTATGACTGGAGCATACTGGGTCTGTAGGGATATACAGAAATGTATATATATATATATATGTATATAGGAATTCGGGGCCCCTTTGAGGAAGTCCCAACAAAAAGGATCATAGAAGAAAATAGCATACTCCGGTCTATATTGAATCCCTGTTTCCGGAACCCCCATCATGAGACAACAAAAGCGCTGGAATGCACGACATCCCGCATCATTTAATTTGGGCTTTGGGTTTCGCCTCAGCCTGATTCTTCGGTTTGTTCCACCGCTATTGGGCAAGTGCGTGCGCGCAAGGCTTGTTTGGTCACTGCAACACCTAACATGGTGTAACCTCTAGCAGTCATATGATTGTCACCTGATTTTGCGCGTTAGAAATTCAGGTGTTGAATAGTCAATGAGGCTGAATCCCGTAGTAGTCCCCGTGCATTTCCTGAGAATAAGCACTTTGCCGTGTTCCCTCGGTCCCTGCCAGGCACCATCAAGAAAGCCATTCTTCCCAAACTCTGGTAATCCTTACTGTAATTGCCTAAGTAACTGCCAATATTATGGTCCTAGGTTCCTTGTATAATCATAGTATAGGGCACCTTAAGTAGACCTCAAACTGTTATTGGTAATCGTTTATAGCGCCGTACAAGAACCCAGTCTCATTGTCTAAGACTGATGTTTGAGCCGGGTGGGAGGCTCGGCGGCCCTCGGCCTATGTCTGGGTTGCTGCTAAGGAATATAATGTAAGTTGATAGTTGATTTCTTCAATATGGGAATACAGTAGATAATGGGATTTCCTTAATAGTATCTTTTAAAAGCTCCCTAACAACAACCCAGGCGTTTCATGTCCAATCTAGGCACCGCATCACCCATGTTAGGCTGTGGGCTTTCGGTTTTGAGCTGTTTGGACTCATACAAGATGAGGGCAGTGATCTGAGCAAGGAGTAGACCGGTAGGGACAACAGTGGCAGAAGCTTCGAGGAGCTACAAGGAAGAGAACATGGGTGAACTGCTTCAGGCCCTCCTGGTATTCTGTCTCAACATCATTCATCCCTTCCGACAACAACGCCTGATCCTATGGCTCTAAACCCCTGACCGCGCATTTTCCAGGCTGGCGCCTCTGAGGTTAAGAGTTTGATTGCGGACGTATCGATTTGGTCCACCGGGCTGCTGCCCCCTGACAGCAGTCTGTCATCCGAAGCGATGAATGTCGTCCCGTGACTGCTACTCATAAGCCCATGCGCTACAACAACGTAGATTGATGTCTCTACTGAATTTCTTATCGAGGGAGAGAGACTGTTAGCTAGGTGGAATGCGAATATGTTTTTGGATGACCAGAACAAGCCACCTGTCAGGTTGGCGCAAGTGCTGCATTTAGTCTGGGCTTTGTGTTGAATCATACGAGGATTCGAACCATCCGAAACAATAGATTGTGCCTGTTCGCTGCAAGTATCCACCACAAGACGCACAAAGCAGAACAGCAAATCGTCCAGACTGTCCCCTCTACTGGCTCACCCTAATTGAGCTAGAGTCTAAACTCCGTCAAGGGGGATTATATAGGGGACGATCATAGGGGTCATTAAGGGGATACTCGGAGTTTAGACTACAGCTGAATTGTTGGGAATGCTAGGTCAGCACCGCTGACATTTCTGCCCTGGTCCAACGCTGCACGCGCGCTGCGAGCAAGGGCCAGGGTGGAAAAGGTAATTCAAGGCAGGCGGCATGCTTTGCCTGGATTTTTGTTGTCCAGGAACTTAAGTTAAGTTACAAAGATGGGTCTATATCGTAACTAATATGCTTTCCCCAATACAGTGACTGAAATGGCAGCATGCTTTGCAGACTAGAGTGGAGTTGAGCAGCTTCAAGCGCCGTTTACCTATATTCGGGTCCGTGCTCAGCCTGTAAGATCTATATGGACAGGGTTATTTCCGAAGTGGTATCTGAGGAACTAGATTTATGATTGTCTGGGGCTAAACCCTAAACCCTAAACCTAGGGTCTTGGGTCTGGTGAGCCTCCAAGGTGTCATGTCAGCTGGTGCCCACGCGCATGGGGCCATTGAACTTGGGGGACAGGGCGCCGCCCTCTTGCAACAGGATGCCCATCAATCCTGAAGTCAGGTCAGAGTTAGCCTGCAGTGAACAAACTTGTTCTGAACTCGGGCTAGATGAGGGCGGCGACAAAAACAGCCAGGATGTTGGCAAAGGAGACACTGACCTCATAATGTGCGCAGGGTTTTGCAGTTCGCAAAGAAGCAGATGGACACAACTCCTGGAGCCTTTGCACGAACAAAGCCCAAACCCTTGTCTCGCGTTTCGAACCCAGGTGCCGAGTTTGCATTACTATTACTGCAGGAACCCTTACATAGAGGATATACAGGGCCTCTATAAAGGGGTTAGATAGGGGATATCTACGCTTTAAGGATACTGCGCAAAAAGAACAATAAAGAATCACATGGAAACCAGGTTAGAAATTAAATAGGGGCTGGAATTGTATGGTTGTTCACTAGGGTTTGGGGTTCCCCCAAAATTAGGGTCCCTATTTGGGATCCAATATTAAGGATTTTGAATCTTGGGTTTATATATGTCAGAACCCTGGACCTGCCTCAAGAACACTGCCACCAACACAACCGTAAAAGGACGGGAAGCGAACCTCTAAGGTGGCTTAGTGCTTCACACCCCCCAAACTCGCATGGAAGCTCATATAGCCTGCCTTTAACAGAGCTCTATCGTTTTCGTATATTTCTTTTTTGGGTTTCCGTGTTAGCTTCTGGCAGGTTATAATATGAAACAACAACACCTAAGTCATAGTAATAGTCATGACAGCCAGCAAGAGCAAGGGGACCATAGTAGCGTATGGGGAACCCTAAACACTGAACAAGCTTAGAGTCAGGCGGGAGGGAACCAATGGCTTACAGATAAGGGTTGCGGGAATAAATGCCGATATTATGCTGGAAGATTCCTTGTAGTCTTGTGGTATGGCGTACCTCAAGTAGACATCAAAATGTAAATGGTACTTGTTTATGCTAATCCCCACACCCCTGTGTGTTCCATTTCATTTCCATGTTCCTTTTCCATTTGACTCTCTAGTATTGAGGGGTGATGTTCATAAACGCTGTCTATCCCCTATATAGCCTCCAGACAACCCAAACCCCGAACGCGAATCTGGAGGTTGGCTCCAGTCCAGTAACGAAGGCGACGGCACTCTGCTGTCGAGGCATTGGGGGTATAAGTTTGTCCAAGCTAAGCAGCAAAAAGCACTTCCGTCATAGCCAGATTGTAACCTATACCTTAGGAGGACCCCCCACCCTGCAATAGTGGTATAATAGGAACATAAGAGGACCCCAATATAATCCTTACTATTCCTTACAGTCACTATTACTGGGTGGGGGGTCCACCTAACCTATACCCCTTTATATAGCTTCTACTATGATAAGTCCTTTTTTGGGTAATATGTCTACCTCATGTCCAAGGGATGCGTAGTCGGGACGGAGGACTGGGTTTTGCATGTAGTTCCCACTGTCCTACCGTTTAATGGGTTATACTTATTAATGAGGTGGTAGCTCTGGGGGGCTGTTGCAGGACTCAGTATAGGGCATGGAGAGGGACTACTAGAAGCCAATCCCTCATTCCCAACTTAGCCTGAATAGCCCATTTGAATGTCAGCAGCAACCCCGCTTCAAGAACGTGTCCTGCTTCTTTTGCTGAGGTTACGGCAAGTCGGCTGTAAGGTATGGTCCCGAATATGACTGATAATATAAGTCTCCGCATCTCAGGGCAATTTGCGTCAGTCCCTTTTGAGTCTGAACTTCCATGTGTCATGGCCCAAGAAATTCGACTACATCATGAGGAGAGTATGAAGATTGTGAATAAAGTAGTTTGTTCAACCCAGACCCTCGGCTAGCTCGCCAACGCACGCGCAGCTGACTCCCATACGTTAGAGCGACTCTCGTATGGTTTTCGTAAGGTGTCTCAGGACAGCTTCGGACATCTTGCACTTTGAGCGGCAAGAGGTAACCTGGGCAATTACAGGGGACGGCTGAGGGCAGGCATGAGGTCCTGTTGGCAGCATGTACTGACTATACTTGTTCCTTCTTGTTTCCCTGGATCAGAGCGTCCCTATACGAAACACGCGAGCGCTAGAGCATGGTTTCGGATGTAAGAGCACCCACACGTCACACAGATTTTGGAAGAACCCGGTCCGGTGATAATCTCTGTGGAGATTGCTTGCAGCTGAACCAGAGTTGAGTATTGCTGAATTGTCATTCCTTTGCACTCGCAACCAGTATCCAGTGCGGACTATCCTGAAACTCTTCTGTAGTCCAAGTTTATAAGCTAATAGGTTGCTCCGTACTATTTGCATGTATCGAATCCACGTGTGTGTCTTTTGAAAAGTCTGCCATCTTATAGAAGAAAGAAGAAACTTCCAATTTAAAGCGGCAGCAAAACCCGGTATCTGCTTGGTTGCTCAGTAGGTGTTCCGCTCAGTACCTTTCAAGGAGCCGACCTTAGTTGTGCAGTTTTGATCGTAATGAGACACCCTAAACCCTAAACCCTAAACCAGAATCCCCAAGGGGCTATGGGGCTTCATCCTTCCCTGCCCTTGTGTGCAGGCTGGCCTTCGCCGAAGACGAAGACGGGACTCGCCTGTCTGAAAAGGAGACGCTATTATTCTACTCCTATATAATCCCCGTAATCCATGTAGTTTCCATGTTATTTTCCATTATCCCAATATAACCCCAATATTACCCCAATATACTGTCTTAGGTGGACCCCCCACCCCAGTAATAGTGACTATAAGGGATAATAGGGATTATATTAGGGTCCTCTTATATGGCTATTATACCACTATTACAGGGTGGGGGGTCCTCCTAATAGCTGTCTTCTGTTGGCTGCTAGCAAAGACAGAGTCTCAAGCTACCTTGGCAAACATTGTGCACATTTGCAGTTGGCATGGTGAAGCTCCTGGAATTCAGGATGGGTCGAAAAGCCGGCAATTGCAAGACTGTGCCAGACAAGTGAACCTTTAGCATGCGCATTCGCAATGATTGGATGTTTTCTGTACAGTGTTGAGCAAGCTTTCTCATCCCTTGCAAAGCTGCCTGCTTGTCCGAACCAAAGAGAAACCCAGACGAAGTAGACAGCCAGGACCAGAATCTGAACTCAGAGCTTCACATGTGTGTTTTTTATTATGAAGTTATTTTGTTAAAGTTGTGTGTGTGTGTGTGTGTGTCTCAGAACTGCGTATGAATACCCAAGTCCTTCCAATGACAGTTGTGTTTTGGTGTTGTCATGACTTTGTTTTACATATTCCTTTGTGTAGATCCCCCACCAAAACACAACCTTGGAAGATTCAGATACACTGACATTTGGAAAGCTGCTTGGCTTCTTGCAAGGAGATCATGGACAACATTTTCACACTGGTGTTTGCAGCAACGGATACCACTGCAAGCATCTTCGGCCTTGAAAAGCATCAATGGCAGGGTTTAGGGTTTAGGGTTTTAGGGTTTAGGGTAAGTTTAGGGTTTCCTGTGGGCTTGTGGGTCATGCGAGGTCCTCCAACCCCTTTGCATCGATGCTAGCGGAGTAGAAGCTACAATTACAATACTCGCTATAAGACTGTTCAGATTAGTAACATGTGGTGACAATACTTGTAAGAATAATGGTCGTCGCTTCCCCCAGACATGGGACAGCCCCCCTGAAATTAGATAATTAGGGCCCTGAAGCATGATGTAATATTAGGGGGCGGTATGTATTGAAAGAAAGGACAGGGCTGCACTTGAAGCCTTTTTAGAGTTCTTACACAACCGTTAATTAACAACCAATCGAAGTCAAATGAAAAGCAGACGCAGTCTCGTTTAAATCTATTGACATCCATGAAAAGCTGTGAAAAACCAAATTAAAACGCTATTGAAGCCCCCTCAACATTAAAGCAGATCCATGTAAGATCTAATTAAAATCCAGTTGAAATCTAGTTATACCCGCCGAACTTGTAATCAAAGTCATCTGAAAGCCGAATTTGAACCAAACAACGGCTAAGTAAGCTGATTGAACATCTGGTGAAAAATCAGTTGAACAACAGTTTGAAAAACCTTGAGATTCTATGTGAGTTACTGTACAAAAACGAAAGCATTAGAAACCTAGGAAACCAATGAAGTCCCTCATCTTTTTGTGCTCTATTAACACCCCAATTCATGATCGGGCCAGTCCTTATGGGCCCCATTTCAAAGCGGATTGCCCTATTGGAAGTTCTCCTCAGGCTCTGTAGGTCACCGGAAAATTGTTTTACTGTGGAGGTCGGATTTTTAATAAAATATTAGAGGAAGGGATTCGTACTAACCATGCCAGCAACGATCCCGTGCATAAACAACCTTTGAACGCCCATTCTCGAAATGCTGTTAACCCCTACCCTAAACCCTAAACCCCATAACCCTGAGGCCATCTAAGCAAGAAACTTTTCCGAAACCCCAAGGCCACAGAAGCTATCTGCCAATTTTAAAGCCTTTGAGCTTAACTGGGTTGCTGTTGAGGAGCTTAAATTAAGTTACTATATTGGGGAAACCATAGAATTTACCATATATACATATTATATACTCATTAGAGTAATTTAGTTTAAGTTCCTCTACAGCAACCAGTTTCAGGATTTGGGATAGCTTGCTTCGACCTGTCTGCCCTTGACGAATCCCAACCCCTGAATGCCAGAACTCCGAGGGTTTAGGGTTTAGGGTTTAGGGAACTGGAAAGTTAAAACATCAGTATGCCCTTACTTTCAAGTTCCAACTTTGTGCATAATACTGCGCTCCCCTGGACCCTAAAGCTTTTCACCCCCCTAAACCCTGACTTCACCCAACCCCTGGCCCCTAAACCTTTACTCCACCTAAACCTTAAATCCTGAATCAACCTAAACCCTAAGCCTTCAATCAGCTAAACCCTTATATCAATAGTAGTACTAGTAGAAGTAACAGTAATGATGACAATCATAGTAATGATATTAACAGTAGTCATAATAATTACCAAGCCCTAAGCCGCCTAAACCCTAACCCCTAAAACCTATATGAACCCTAAACTCCAAACCCTAAACTCTACAGATAGGACTGTTGCTCTAAACCCTAACCCCTGAACCCCTAAACCCCTAAACTCCTAAACCCCTAAACCCCTGAACCCTAAACCCTAAACCCCTAAACTCCTGAACTCCTAAACCCCTTAACTCCTAAACTCCTAAACCCCTAAACCCCTAAACTCCCGACAAGGCTCCCTCTCCTCATCTTTCCTGGCGCTGTCGCGGCGGCCCGAGCTGCAGCAGCAGCTCAGGGAGCTCCTAGCCAACGTTGGGATCGACTTTCAAAGGTTTGGGAAGTTTAGGGTTTTAGGAAGTTTAGGGTTTAGGAAGTTTAGGATTTTAGGGTCTTAGGGTTTCGGGCTTCAGGGTTTAGGGTTTAGGAAGTTTAGGGTTTAGGAAGTTTAGGGTTTAGGAAGTTTAGGGCTTAGGGTTTTAGGGTTTTAGGGTTTTTAGGGTTTAGGGTTTTAGGTTT
>CAJNIZ010010890.1:155557-181524 GCA_905231905.1 Symbiodinium pilosum | reverse complement strand
AACGATAAAAAACAAATGGAAATGAAGTGGAATCTCGGGTAAGACTGGGTGTTCAGGAAGTTAATTACGTTATCAATATGAGCCATAGTCTAAACTCCTAGTATCCCCCTTAAGAACCCTTATAGTACGACCCTATATAATCCCCTATATAACCCCCCTTTAAGGAGTTTAGACTATGGCTCATATGGGGTTAGAGTTTTGGGGTGTAGGGATGGTTGATGTTACCTAAATTGGGAATCAAATGAAACATCACATGAAAGCTGGGGTAGTGCCGGCACTATATGGGGTGTGTTCTGTCAACGAACTCCAATGAAGTTACCATAAGATGCAAAGATCGTACATAATGTGGTTTCCTTACAGTGGTAACGTAGCTTTAAGTTCCTATCAGCAACCCAGCTCCAGGAGAGCTGTTAGCCTCAGGTGCCTCGAAAGGTACCAGTGTTAAGGGTCATGAAGGGTTTGCGAGAGCTTCACCCTTTTCAGGGTTTCTACATGGTTCAGGGCTTTGGGGTTATGGAACTTCTCAAAAAGATTCAGAAAGGGGGTGCCCTCAGGTCCCATTAAAAGGACCAAGCTCTACTGTAGGGACCCAAGGTTTGGGGCTTGGATACGGGGACTCCCGACTTTCCTTTTGCTGCAGAGACTATACAGGGTACCTGAAACGATCCTAGTTGAGACACTGTCAGCTACCATCTGACTAGCGTGGTTACTGGGGGGGAAGGTCACTCATGGTGAGGATGGTGTGCGTCCTTTTACGATTGTTAAAAGGGGCCCAGCAAAAAGTCACTGCATCCCATATGGGTATTCCCTCTCGTTCCTGTTGTTTGACATTGAAACTGTTTCAGGTGTGGCGGTTTCTCAAGACAGGGTCACCCAGGTCAACCGATAGTCCGCCATGGATCTGAATCTAGCATCCATCAAGAAGATACATCCGCTTCGGGTCTCTTCGTGCGCAGGATGTCAGGTCCTGCTCTGTTTAACAAGAACCGCCGTGGTAGAGTTCAGGTTGCATGCCCCTGGAGGCCGCAGAATGCCACAGAGCCCAATACCCCAATTTAGTACTGTAGCTGGTAGTTTCCCAAATAGGGGGACCCCAATATAACCCCAAAATACTACAAGCCGTATTATTGGCACCTCCAAAAAGTACCCCAAATATTGGGAACCGTATATATACCAATATAACCCCTATAGACCCCTTTAAAGGTACCCCTCATTTTACTGTTACCTTTACTATTACTATAGAGGTCATATTGAAGCCCCTCGCCCTACTTGATGAAGTTTTCTACCTGCCTTGAGAAAGCCAAAGCTCCATGCTTTCAATGCTAAGGCCATATGAGATATAGTCTAAACTGTTTAAAGGGGGGTTATATAGGGGATTATATGGGGGAGTACTAGAGGGGTTATTGAGGGGGATACTAGGAGTTCAGACTATAGCTCATATACACTGGCAGCCTCTGAAGACGTTAATGTGCCAGGGTTGAGGGTTTAGGCAAAAGGAAAGGCCCTTAAACATAATGGACCCAAATTTGAGACCGCTAAGGCCCCTAAGCCAAGAAAAGCTACCACCCCAGGACCCATGCATGACCTAAAGCCTAAACCTCTAAACCCTAAGCCCCTAAACTCTAAACTCTACGCCCCTAAACCCTAAACCCTATGACCTGATCGCTGTAAGGATTTGCAGCAATGAGGATGCAGCGGCTTAGCTGCAATGCTTGCAGGCTGCCAAGGTTGCCAAGCTCCAAGTTTAGGGTTTAGGGTTTAGGGGTTTTGAAAACCATTGAAAATTAGATGGAAGCTACCATGTATTGTTCTATTGGGGTTCTAGGACTTAAGGATCTTGCGCCAACAAGCAAACTGTTTCTATACGGGCTTATGGGGACTATGTAATGTAGAAGCCTGAATGAATACACTCATGGTCCTAGCTTCCTTGCATATTGTAGGCTCCTGTAGTAAGCAGTATGCACTATCTGTAGACGTCAGGCCACAAAGTGGATGACATTCATAGACTTAAAGCCCTAAACCTGAAGGCCGCAATGTAAGACAAGACTCTGTCGTCCAGTGATCAGAGATTCGAGCTTGCGCCTTTTCCGAGAAGACAAATACTTCATCAGAGCCTGGGAGTTGGGGGGCTCTGTAGGGTTTTATGTAGAGTGGTATTCTAGCTTAGCTGTAGCCCCACATTATTCCTAAAGCTTACTAGCAATTACCCGAGTAAATCGGTATAACGCATAAAACAGTGGGTAAGTGGGGTTACAGGTATGCCATGTGCTACAGACACCGGCACCTGCAAGGATGCGTGTGTCCCGTCAGCTTACGAGCAAAATTCCATGGGTGGGTCGCAAGTAGGGAATGTGGATTGTTCCCCTGCCTGCTGATTACCCACCAGAGCTGCCTGAGGCACATTCTACTTGTATAACTTGGGTACTGCCCCCACCCAGTAACAGTCTATAGGCTCCTATTAAGGGCTAGATATAACCATATTATAATTACTATCCAGCTGTTACTGTTTGGGAGCAGTACCCAACGTATAATCCTCTAGACACCAAATCCTCTGGAAATCGCACGGGCCTTCGAGACGTGGACCCAAATCTCGGCGCATGGCTCAGCCCCAATGAAACTTACTGCTACCTCAGAGAGTGGGGGTTGAATTCCTGTAGCAATCCGTGTATCATGCCTGCAACAGCACTTCTACTCACTCCCGCCACTCCCCCACAAAGCACCAGTAACAGAGAGAAGTTTGTCAGGCAACCATCGAAGTCAACCTTGATTCCTTTCTCAGCCGCTCAGATACAAACTTGCCTTTGGGGAAGAAGGGCCGGTTGTCCGTATACTCCCCAAGTGTTGCCCCAACCCAGGTTCTCCCCGGCATATACCCTTTTGTCATGACTCACCACCTCATGGTTTCCAGGTTATACTCCTGAAATTTCTGTTTTTCAGTGTGCTTAAATATTGAAAGCTCCAACAAACACATGAAGAGTGTTGCTCCTTGTAGACATGTCCTCGAGCGCATTCTACTGAGTGCAGCTCCCAACCACAGCAGCAATGCGCGCTAAAAAAGGTTCAGGTCAGCAAGCACGAAAGAATGATTCATGTGACAAAGCGCCACTTGAAAGACTTTAGATTTGGATGTCACCCCTGAACCTTGCACACAACCAAAACCGGCTGCAGGTGACCCGTGTAAGGCTGTAGGAACCCTGGGTTTGGGTTTCTGGGGTCGCGTAATTTGGAATCTGGCGACATGATGGGCAGTAAAAGCCATGTTTTGTGCGACAATTGAAGCAGCCTTCCAGGCTGCGAGGCGACACATTTGTAATAGTAATAGCGAGGGTTTGGGTTTAGGGTTTAGCGTCTTAAATCCTAAGCCTTGAATCCTAAGCACCTTGAATCCTAAACCCTAAACCCTCGTAGTTGTAGGAATGTTGAGGTAGGATGAGTTCTAAGCCTCATCCTACGAAGCTAAGCCCTACACCTTACCATACTGGGGGCTTAGTAGGAAATACGCGGGGATTAGGGTTTAGGGTTAGTAGGGAATAAGGGAATATATTATATAGGGATTATACTCTCTTATTCTCTTCTAAGACCCAGTAAGTCACAGCACTGGTTGAGAAAGCTCAACTCTATGTCTTAGAAAGGTCAGGGCCATGCAGAATGCGAGAGGACAGAATAATGTACATGACATTCTCTACTTCCGTATACTGGGTTGCTGTTTAAGGGACCTATAGTTTCAGTTACATTCAGTAGAGTTATATAAGAATAATGATGGTTTCCTTATTATGGTAACTTAATTTAACTTCCTTAACAACAACCCAGTACAACCTGCAAAGGGGCATAGAGGCTTGAGGGTGACGTCCCATGGGATTTACAAGTCCAGGCCCCTTCAAACTTACGCCGAAACGCCTCCAGAATCCCTTTTCCTCTGATATTGCAACGCCCCCCGCCCATTATTAAGTATTCCCAATCTATTACAATGTATCACGATGGAGAGTATTTAAGATTAGCGGGCGGAGGGAGGGGGGTAATATTAGGGGGAGGGGGTTAGCCTCCTTTCATCATCACTTTATGCCTCACACATGCCTGAAAGTGCCCCAAGTTGCGGACATCTTCATATGTGCAGATGAAGACTTCAACTTTGCTGTTTCATGCTAAGTGAAGGCTTCAAGTGTCATCCCAAGTTTTGTAGGGCTACCCATCTTACCACCCCACATACCCTCTGCAATCCGTAGCCCTGAACCCTCAGAAGTCCAAAGACCCCATAAGCCCTAAACAATAAACCCTGAACGACCGTCTGCCCCATAGCCTGATAGCCCTAAACCCTAAGCCCTGTAAACCCTAAGCCAAGGTGAGGTCCTCCGGACGTCGCCTCCCGCGCCGTTTGCTATGCGTCTGGTCGAGGAGGATCTCAAGGCCAGCTGCATCCTCGCTGATGCTTATTATTAGTTTTAATAATCATAATATGCATTATAGTATGATAAAAAAATAAAAAACAATAGTAGTCATTTTTCTTTATTATCATGTGTGGTCGGGTGGTTCCTGGAACTATGGGTCCAGTGTTGGGTTGATTTTGCAACACGTGGGCGATTGTGGTGCAGTCGCTATGCGAAAAGCCCGCGGAACAGAGCACTGACTTGTCGTTCGCCTCCCGCGCGTCAACTCTTTACTGCAGGTTCAACTTACAACTTACCCTTCTGTTGCGCAAACCAGGCTACGACATCAACTTAGAAAATGTTGTGTGTTGCCCTGCACGCTACTCAAGCCCGTTGCCCAACATATTGGAGGTAAGCGACGTCCAGATTCCTGCCGGGTGGCTCATGGTCTACGGCAACTTGTCCTTCAGTGGGGTTGTGGGTCGATTTCATATGCTCCACACACGCTAGTCTCTTCTGAAAAATTGGATGCGGGTACTACTATAGGCTGTATAGGTCTAGGAGCCCGGAAAGGTCAAACGGGGTCGACTCAAAGTTGCTATGTAGCCTAGCGCATCCGTCTTCGGGAAAAATTCTCAGGAGATGAACATAGGGGTTCTTGGAGTTGAAAGAGGGCTCACTATCCCCCCAAGCTGTGTTGTGTCTGAAGCTCCGCGGCACAGTATGACGACCTCAACGCACGCTAAGGTCTGATCATATTCTAAAATTGCCGGTAGTTCTTCCTGAGTAAGCCTATAGTGGTTGGCTGAAAATCCAAAAGTCGCAGAAGCAAGCGGTACATCTTGAAAATCAACAATCTTCAAGTCCTAGACGCTACGCTTGACGCACGATGCAGGCTTTGCTGGGACTCTTCTCTCTGACGCAGAGCGATATCCGGAACCTAAGGACCTTGTTCAAAGCTCAAGGGTTTGGAGTGTAGGAAAATTTGCAGCTCGTCCAAGGTGAAGGTGCTGCTGTCCCTTAGCATGACTGACTTGACCTCTGGGTTCACAAGGGTTGCGGGGACCAGGTGAAAGAGTTTATCAGCTTGACCATGATGACTTTGGTATCCATACCTGTTTACTCACAAGCTATGTCTGAATCTGGCAGTCTAGGGGCGAGATTGTTGGCTCACGCATCTGTTGAGCAGCGGGCATGCAAATCACAAGGGGCCGCTTGCAAAGAAACAGAGAGTGTGACCGGGTGTGGATTCCCAATGTTGCCCAGGACTTTCGCTGGAACCGGACGTTTTCAGATGACAAAGGCGCCGTCAACCTCCGTGCCCTCAAGCCCTGAAGTCGGCGCTGCCGCCCAGACCCAGAATCCAAGTTCCACTTTGCTATGTTGAACCTCAGGGTGCATGCGCCAAGTCACGCCTGCCATTCCAACAGTGAGGCACCTACATAGTCAGGTGACCAAGCATAGTACTAGGAGCTGGGTTGGCAGTTTCTCATACTGGAAAGGGATTTGATGTACCGGTCTCAATCCCAGTCGTTGATATGTTTGATCTGGCTTCATGTAGATCAGTGTTGCTCAAATGCTTTCATAGCTGAGTGAACCAGCCAACCCTGGAGAGGTAATCATGTGGCTTCCTAGGAGCCACCCAGTAGCGAGTACTCCTTCGGTATGAGTGCCTCTGACAACTTGTCATCAGCTTGCCATTGTTGAAACGCATTGGCAAAACAGAGCCAGAAAAATGCAGTGGTTAGAGTGATGGTTTTAGGAGCAAGAGCAGGAGCAGCAGTGCTGCAGCGACCACACCAGCACCAGCAGCATCAGCAGCGGCAGTTCCGGCGAACTGGCAATCATACCAGCCATGCGGGGCTCACAGTTCACGCTGCACTGCAGTACCCAGCACGATCCCCTCGCACCAAACCCCAAACCAAAACCAGAATTGTCAGCTCCTGGGCCGGCGCGAGGAAAGTTACAAGCGCAATATAGCTTGGGGCCTTAATGGAAGTACCCCTGGACCCGTACTTCCCCAAGAACCTAGCTGCCTCTGTACAAGCCCCCCAAATCACGATAGGTACAAAAACAAGGGCATAGCCTCAAACAGAGCCCATCCCTTTAACCCCTGAACCCTAGAATGCCCTAGAACCTTGAATTCACAAGCCCGAGCCCAAAACCCTCAGCCAAGTGCGAAACACTGCAAGCCCGAATCCGGAATCCCAAGCCATCAGCCTTTCAAGCCATGGCACTTTGCCCTGAATTCCAAAGCCGTGAAAACCAAAAATCCCTCAAGCCTGAAATCCAGACTCCCTAACCCTATGAAACTGAAGCTGTATAAACGCGATTCAAAATCTAAAAGCCTTACGTACAGGGCAAAATTTGATGGCTTTTAGTAGGCAATGGAGACACATGGATCCTTACATAACCCTTATAATAGCATCGTGTCCATGCTACTTCCATTTTCCTTCCCTTCTAACAACCCGAAACCCTAACCCCTACAGTAGCTTGGATATTCGCGTCGACTCTACTAACAACCAGCAAACCCTAAACCTTCTAGAGCCCTACGAAACAAGCTTCCATGTTATGCTCCATTTCCTTTTTAATTCGACTGTCGATCCCTAACCAACACCTATAAACCCAAAACCCCGATACAACCTTATATAATCCCCATACAAGACCATTACGAAAACCATATAAAACCCATATATCACCCACCGTTACCTTGTAATACCCTATAATACCCTAGTAGTTCCCATTTTCCATCATCTCAATATAACCCCAATACAACCCTATATAACCCCTTATATGTCCCACTTGAAGGGGCCCTTATGCCTCATAATACCCTATAATACCCTATCATACCTTGTATAACCCCTAGATGTCCCACTTGAGGGGCTCTTATCCCTTATAATACCCTATAATACCCTCTCATACCCTGTAGAACCCCTAGATGTCCCACTTGAAGGGGCCCTTATCCCTTATAATCTCCTATAATCCCCTATCATACCATTTAGAACCCCTAGATGTCCCATTTGACGGGGCCCCTCATCCCCTATAATACCCTCTCATACCCTGTATAACCCTTAGATGTCCCACTTGAAGGGGCCCTTATCCCTTATAATAGCCTATAATACCCTCTTTACCTGTATAACCCCTATATGTCCCATTTGAAGGGGCCCTTATCCCTTATAATACTCTATAACCCTAAACCCTAAACCCTTAACCTCTATAGATGTCCCGCTTGAAGGGGCCCCTATCTTTCTGCAGGCGCTAGCCTCGACTCGACGGCCTTCGGCGGCGGTCCGCGGATGTGTCCTGGCCGCTTCCTTGCCTCAAAGGCCGGACTTTAGGGTTTAGGGTTGAGGATCTGGGGTTTAGGGTTTAGGGCAGGGGGCAGCTCACGATCATGAGGTTTCAGATGTCTTTACAAGAGTTTGGGGGATTTCAAATTTAGGTTTTGGGGCTTAGGGTTTTGTGCACATAGGCTGAATGCAAATCGTTGATGACCAATTTGGTGCAGGCAAAGAACCAAGAGATGGACATCGCACAGGCTTTACTTGCACGACAGGATTTGGTCATTGCCCGTTTGCAATCCGAGAGGGATGCTTTGACCGTCAAGCTCTCTGAAACCCGCACTCCCGTTAGACACTCTGGCGACCAGCAGTTCTCATGTGTCGATGATGGAGCCCAAGAGACCAACGCTTACGTTCATGGGTCCTCTGGCCGGCACGCTCCTCACGGCGGAACACCAGGGACACCAGGGAGACTGGATGTGCCAGTTTTGCAAACGTTGCGTAATCAGCACCAAGCGGACCGGCTTCGTCTTAAGGAAGAACGCCGTGAAGCTAGACCACGCGAGGCCAGAATGCCGGACAACAATTTGAGCTCACGCACACAGGCGGCTTGTGAACCTGATCCTCAGGTTTAGTTCATTGTACAGGTCACCTCAGGTAACTACCATCTGTACTGGCTCCGTTCAGAGAACGAGCATTGCGTCCGACAGGAACCCTTGAGCACGCGAGAGAGAGAGAGGGTTTTGGGAGCAGGCTTTAGTTAGCTTTGATGGCTGGGGGCTGCAATGATCCTAGCCTAGTGGAAGGACAGCCACACAACAGACTTGGTAGAAACAATCAGTTTTGGTGGTGGTAGTAGTCTTGGGGATGGCGGTGGAAGGTTTGGTAGTAGTAGCCAAGGTGGCAAGTTAGATTTGATGGGAGGTGTAGTACTGGATCCTGACACGGCCTGGGGCCTAGGTTGGGCAGGCGAGAGATTGCAGGCACCTCCAATGCTTTGTAGGTCTACTTATCACCTGAACCGCAAAGCAAGAAATACAAGGTCCTTGCCAGGATTGCCTCTGAATGTATAGGGGCCCTGCAAGGACCAGGCATAAGGTAGTGCTTATCCGCATCTACTTAGGGGAAAGCTTCCTCATGGCCTCGCCATAGCTTGCTGTTTGTTGAAGCCCTTGCTACAAAAACTCCCTCCCAAGGCCTACCAAGGATCCTGTTTATCATGTCTCGAAGCATTCCTTCCATGGAGGTTCGGGTGGCGCACCCTGCCTTGTACTTCCCCCGCTCTCACTCACTCACTCACTCACTCACTCACTCACTCACTCGAAGCATTCCTTCACATTCCTCTCTGCGAGATTGATTAGTACACGTTCTATGTAGTAAGTTTGAAGCCTCCAGGGTAGAAAAGTCCAAGTATTGAATCTGGGCTACTATGTATGGGGTACACTGAGGATGTGCAGATATTGGGTACAAATCTTAGAAGCTGGAAGCATGCAGGGTTTTGGCATCATGGATGGTTTGCCTGAGGATCTGAAAAGCAATAGCCGGAAAAGTTGTAATCCCGTCCCCTAGTCAAAACCCCCCAATGCTAGACGTTCCCAATACTATAGCATACCGCAATGGGAAGATTTAATATCAGTAAGCGACACGGGTGGGACTAGACATGCTGTGCCTAACCCCTATCCCTCCATGAACCCTTATGCCATACTCTAATATAATGTCAAACACAAATATAGGGGGAGTTGAGTAGGGGATGAATTCCATCTGCAAGCTGGGATAGCGCTGACTTATCAGAGTCTGCGAGAGCAGGCCTAGCTTGCAGGAAGGCATTTTGGTTTCGGAGTTGGGGTTTAGGACTTGGGGCTAAGGATTTAGGATGTAGGATGTGGGGCTTAGGACTTGGCGCTTAGGATTCAGGAGTTGGGGGTTGAAGGTTTAGGGAAATCTTAAACCGAGCCCGACCTCCAGATTCAATTCTAAAATGTAGAAGGCTAAATGACTACCAATAGTATGGAGGTCCTAAAGTCCATGTATAATTAAAGTGTAGGGCACCCCAACTACACGTTCCCTGCAATACAGCTTTTCATAGTGTGTTCTTGCTTATTTCCCTGAATCGAGTCTTTGACATTGAAACCATGTAGGTGGCCAAGACAGTTCTCCGCGCCTCTTTGCCTGCAATGGAGAATCCAGGTCTCCACTATCCATTCTAAAGGCGCCTTACAGATTGTGTTTTGGTTTCTCAAGTTTGCAGGTGCTGGAGAAGAACTACCACGCATACACCGAGCCATCCTGAAGCCTTGAATAGTCACCACTACTCTGGTGCTGAGGTACTGGCAAAACCTCAAATAGACCTTAACGTGACATTGGCACCTGTATTGCTCGAATATAGCTGCCTTTGGATAGGATAGATTACTTGGAGGGTCAGGGGGACTTACTAAGTAGGTTAATAACCCCTATAACCCATATAGTAACCCCAATTATCCCCATTATTACCCTAGTTATTAAGTCCCTATGACCCTCCAAGTATTGGGGTTACAGGCGAACCCTGTCCCTACGACTTGCAGCTTTGTGGCTCTCGGCTGCCTCCGTGCTTTTGCTGGAACGCTGACTCCTAGTATCCCCCTTGAGAATCACTATAACACTCACCTGTATGATCCCCTACATAACCCCTTAAAGGAGTCTAGACCCGAGTTCACATCAATCTCGCAAGAAATCTATATACTCCCTTGCCTGAGCCCTGACGCGAAGACCCCGGAACCCTAAACCGCCAGGCTGTTCCAGAAGCTCCACCTTCAACCCCAAAATTCCGCAGCCCCTAGAGCCTTGTGGTTCTAACCATGAGGGGATTAATGAAGCTGATTTCATCCCGTTGTGGCTTTAATCCGTTTTTTCTTTTCAGCTCTTAAAGCCTAATTTGATTTTAGTTGCCAGCTGTTTTAACATGTCGTTTTCCGAGCCCCTCTAAACCCATTCCCTTTGAGTCTGTAAGAACTCTACCCTAGGGCTCCAAATGGCCCAATGTAGGTAATATTTATAGACATGGAGCGCCAGGGTACTAGCACAATTGGGGAATCCATCGTGGAAGCGGCTGCCTAAACCCTAAACCCTAAGCCGAGGAATCCTTGGGTCCCAAAGGCTTCCACTGGACGCTGCTGCCAAATCAGGACCTTTCGCAGCGCCCCCCGGAGAACTTCGATAGGTTCAGGTGCTTCCCCTAGGGGTCCAAATGATACCTACATTGGGCCATAAAGTTTGTAAATATGATCCGCAGTGGGCTATTTGGATCCCTATTGTTCGTTTCAGGTTTCAAAAAGGCATCCTTCATACTTCGAGGTTCATGGGTGGCTAGAAGGGGGTTTCGAGGTTCATGGTTATGAGCAGTTATTTTCCTGCTTGTTCGAATTCGGCTTGTGACGAGACTTATCCTGCTGACCTTGCTTTAGAACGCATTGGCCGTGAAACTCCAGGATTCGTTCTTCAACATAAAGTCTCATTTCAAGAGACGTTGGAATGACACATTTCCCTGCTGAGAATATCTCTTCCATGACTTTACTTCCCCTCGCTGTCCCGAAGGCAGCCGTATGAGTGTTTTCATCACTTGGCCTGTGCGTGGCTGTTTTCGTAGGCGTTTCAATCAGAATGGTGATGCTGATCTTAATCTTGGCGTGGGGGTGGAGAGGGTATTCACCGGCTTGGTGTCGTAGAGCGCATAGAAAACGCAGTAGTGGTTTCACATTGCATGCTTTGCAGCATTACTAATATTTTTACTCTTGCTCCTACCAAAATTATCGTTTTATTCTCACTATTCCTATTCCTATTACTAGTACTAGTACGTTTTCCTGCAATCCGTACCAACAAGACAGAGAAACCCTACGGCACGCAGGCTCCGTGCATGTTTGGGGCTCTTTGAAGCAGGGCCTACAGGGATGTGGCTTGTTACAGCCGGCCTGGTCTTCAAGTCTATAGAATACATATGAGCTATAGTCTGAACTCCTCAAAGTGGTTAAAGAGGGAATTATCTCGGGGACTACTATAGGGGCTATCAAGGTGGATGGTAGGAGCTTAGACTATAGCATATAGGTCATACAAACATGTAGGCATGTATACATACTATTCATGTACAATTCTGAATTCCGGCCATGTAGGGTGTAGAACTTGGGATTTGGCAGTTCAGGGCCTTACAGGATGTGATGGAGGTGTGGTCCGGGTAGGATGTAGGACGTGTGGTGCTGCAACACCAAGTCTGAGCAAAAGGGTCTTGCAACCCTTTCCAGTTGGCTCCCCCAGCAAGATGCAGATGCATGTCTCTGTTTCCATTTTATTTGCCGTGGTCTTGTCCTTTCGATTCTTTATTAGCATGGTAATATTAAGCTTAATTAAACCCTGACCTCAATACACCCCTATATAGTACTTTGGTTTCCTCCAAATCCTGCAGCACTTCAGGCCAGGTGAACTTTGCCGGACAAGCTTCAACCCTTGAACCCGAAACCCCACAAGCTGCTGCCGCCTTGTCCAGGTTACACACCAGGATTCTTTCCAGTTGATGGACTGAAAGTGACCGTGGAAAAGTAGTGCAAGAGGCAGGGAGGAAGACTCGGGTATGCGAAGGGTAGGTTCTGTAAGGAATTCCTACGCCTCTTGCTTCCACGATTGTCCACGCAGTGTTTCGATCTGTTCATGAAGTTCATGCACGCCAAGCCCTAAACCCTTAGCTCTTTGCCACTGAGCTCTCGAGCCGTTACTACTCAGAAAAGACTATTCGCCTAGAGCCCGCAATCAACACCTGGGTGTTCCCACACAACTGCTGGCAGGCCTATCTTGCCCGTAGACCGGATGTAAATGACAACAGCCTTGCCCGAACTGCCTTGGGGTGAGTGTTTCTCAAGGTGAGCCCAAAAGGTCCCGAGGATTGGATCTTATCATAGGGAGACCTCTAAAAGACAGGGACTCCACGAGGTTCAGAACTCACATTTTTCAGGGAGTTCATACAAAAGGCGCGGAAATCGAATCCGAGTGACGGATCTCTTCATCTACTTCAATTCATTCATGGTTGGCACTGAGTAAGTGATGCGAGCTGGGTCAGTCACCCGATCCAGGGTTTAGGGTTTAGGGTTCAGGGTTTAGGGTTGAATAAATTGGTTCATTGGAGTCAGCTAAGAACTTAGGATTACGGAGCCAGTTCCAAATAATTGATTCATTTGAGATAATGAAATCATTTACGTATTTTTATAATTCTTAGCTAATGCTAAATTAGTTAACTAATGGGTTTGTCTGCTCTATTTGTTTATATGGGTTGGAGGAGTCTCAATGAATGTAAAAATGGCGTGCTTTCATATTGTATTTAGGGGGCTTATTCTAATTCCTTCACTCAGTGCGCACTCCTAATATTCAATATTTTTAGGCCGCAGAATATTCAACATTGGGGTGGGATGATTGGGAGCCAAGCCGGAAAATAACGTAGGTTGGATCCCTTGGTCCCCTTTCGATAGTATGAAATCATATGTGACAGTGACTACAGAGACTATGGGTTACATCTAAAACTCTAAACTCAAACCCTAAACTCCATGCCATGGACTTTGCATATTGCACTGGTTTTCTAAAAGGCCTATGTAGCTCATCTAGACGCTGGCGGCCTGAGTTTTTTTCTGACTGGGCACCGGCATCTGCGACGCTTCAGGCTCATGGCTGACCAATCTTTGGGGTAATATTGCGGTTATTTTGGGGGTATATGGGGATAATGGAAAAGAAAATGGAAACTACTATAATGGGGTTATATAGGGTTTGGGCTTTGGGGTGTGGGGTCTAGGGTTAAGAGTTCAGGGTTTAGGGTTTTCCAAGGTACCTTCTCCAAACCAGCAGCAGTAGGAGTAGTAGCAGGATGAGATCCGTAGTTTCCCTACGTGCAACCTCCGCTTAGTCCTGCGTATCGCACTGAACCTTAACACCGCGGCATGCAGTACCGATTGATTTCATGCTCCGCCGTGCTGGACTTGTTCAGGAAGTCGCTTTTCAACCAAGTCTTCAATCTACGAGCAGTCCAGGCAGGATGTCGCTTTTCGACTTGATGTACAAGACCTGTACTGGCCAGGGGTTGGCGCATTTTTAAAGCCAACGTCTGCATTTGTCCAGATTGACGTCTGCATTTGTTCAGACTGAAGCAGCGCCAAAAGCCTCTGCCAAAAAAGCATCTTACCATGCAACGCATCAGGGCTTGAGAGGTTGAAGAAAATCCGCGCATGTTGGGATCAGCTCTTCGCAAGCTAGGGTAAGGCACATCCCAGAGGCAGAGCTGTAGTCGCTTTAGAGCCGTGCGATCTTGCAAAACGGTAGTTGTCAGAGACACAGGGACTATATCGACCCAAAATTCTGATTCCGGAATCCTTTTTCCAGACGTCCCCAAAAAATGATGACTTGATTTTGGAGACCCGCAAATGTCTTCTTGAAGTCAACGTTCTTTCGGAAGACGCAGCAGCTCTTAGTCGCTCTGAACCTTCGGATTCCAAAAACAGGAACACGATATTCGGGGGATTCATATAGGCAATATGCAGGGTTATCTAGGAGCATTGTGATAGGGCTTATATGGAGATATATGGCCCCAACCATGGGGAGTCAAACGGACAAGACCATTGAACATGAAATGGAAACTGGGATTCTACGGTGGTTTACCTCGATTCTAAGAGTTTCCAACAAATCGGACCCATTTTGGGGAGTCTCTGCAATAAGGGTTAAAGCTTGTTAGGCTCTATATGGTAGTTTCCTAAAACAAGGGGACCCCAATATAGACCCCAATATACTACAGTCCTTATTATGGGAACCCCTACAAAGGGATCCCTAAGTTTGGGAAATCTGCATATTGGAGTCCTCAATTCAAGGAACTCCCACCTCCTGGAACTCTCCACATTCGTTCAATCACAGAAGCCTCGAAGGCTGCTGTTGCCTGAGGATTTAGAATGTCAGCAGTATGCATGTACCTGATTGGCGCTTAAGGGGGAGTGGCCCTACTTGCAGGTTCATGGATGGCTCGGAGGATATACGGTTTTGGGAGTCGCTAAGTAAGTGGGGTTAGCTGCTGCAGCTGCCCTAAGCCCTGAACGTCCCAATTTTGTCACGCTTTGGACTTTGAGAAGTAATGGAGGAATGGAAAAGAAGATCGAAAGTGCTGCACTGGAGGATCACATGAAAAAGAAATAGCATAGAAATGCAATGGAAGCTAGGGTCAGATGGGATAGGTCTATGTGGAGCCATGAAAAGCAAAACAAAGACTATTGGGTCTTATAGAGCGAATGTTATCAAGATCCTTTCCTTCATTCCTTGTTAATCAGCGGTATTGCATGAAAGGCAGCATGAGTCCTTCTTCTATCCGCCCGGAATATGGCCGGGGGTTTACATGATCCTTTGTTGAATTAGGCTCCTTGTGTCGGGAGAGTAGTCCCCTGTAAGGCCCTTAGCGAGTTCGTGTCTTATTCGTGAGACTGTATCATGTCGCCTTCTCAGGGGCAAGGCGTTCCGCATAAAGTGCACAGAGCTCACGGGGGCTGCAAGAGCATGGTGTAGAAGCTTGCATGCTTACAAGGATTCTCTCCTAATAATCCCCGGTACCTTATAACATTCTAGTAGTATGTACGCCAAAGCCCTCTCCAATCTGTGTAGGCCCCACAGTAAGCGGTCGCGCGGGTGTTTCCAGATGACAGGGCTGCCTAGCTTACGTTGCAAAGTTTGGGACAGGTTAGTGGCCAGCTCCCCCGTAACTGCGGCCGATTTTGGCAGCGTCCAAGAAGGCTGGGCACAACTCAGGGCTGCCTTCAGTAGTTTTTCAATTGGGGATGCTAGAGTTCCCCATGCAGCTCAACTTGGTTTTGTCTTCTTGGTTGTAGTGTTTGACAACAAGAGAACCAAAGAGGCACTGCTCACCTGGGAGGGTTGGCCCCTGTGTGTATGTCTGAGCTGAGGCATGTGAGACCCATGGAACATGATAAACGATTTGTCCATTCCGGTGAGCATTCGTGAGTCTTGTCAGGTGCTCCACTGACTGTGCTTGGCACCAAGATCTGGGGCGTGGAATGTACCCGATGAAGAGCCGCCGCAAACAATACAAGCATCATTCGTTTCACTCCTCCTTCCCCTCCCTTCTCCAACAGCCCCGCAAAGCTAGTAAAGCTCAACTTGACTGTAGACTCGAGGTTCAAGCACCCAACAAATTGGGGAAAGGCGTTGCGCTTGGAATTTGGGTTGTAGGTAGTGCGAGTTATGCTTATTGGGCACTCGACGGGTCCTAAAAGCTTGAAAGCCCTTGGCCTCTCCACCCCAAATCTCCACCCAAAGCTCAAGAGCAAATTCGTACTGTTACAAGCTGAGGGAAGTATTAGTGAGAACAGCTGTCTTCCTTAATCCCTACACCTCTTTACTTGTTGACGCCCTGCACCGAGCTCAACTTCTTCAGAGTGCTCAAAACCCGAGCGCGCACTCGAAAACTTTATGCGAAAGAAATCCCTAGATAGTCCCACTATCTACCCTTGATTCTTGGAAAGCCTGAAAAATCCTTTGCGCATGGCCAAGACTGAGATTTCAACATCCTCTTCTTTTGCGACCTCCAACCTTACCCAGACATTGCACCCTCGCTTCATGGTTCTTAGCCTGCGCGAGTACATATTCGTGATATGTATATAGTAGGTTCCATGTCGTTCGCTATTTGATTTTCCATTTGCTTGTCCATCATTGGGGTGATGCCCCTTCAAATCGTCATATAATCCCAATACCTACCCCTGAGAATTGGAAGTGCTACCCCTACATGACCCCTATATATCCCTATGCGAACCCCTATAATCCCAATGCGTTTCCCCCAACCCCTCACTAAACCCCAAGCCCCCTAAACCCTTAATGGTAGTCTCCATTTTCTTTTCCATTATCCCTATTGTATAACCCCTATATCACCCCTAAATCCCTATAATCCCACCCTAAACTGGGTTGCTGTTAAGGAACTTAAATTAAGTTTACCATAATGGGTGTATATATAGTAATTAATATGGTTCCCCCAATATAGTAACTTAAATTAAGTTCCTTCACAGCAACCCAGTAAACCCCAATGCCCATAAAACCTAAACCTAGGACATCTTCCGAGGCCCGGGCTCCGGGAAGTGTCAGAAGCTTTCCCGCAGGCAGTTCGGCGAGGCCTGCTTCGTTGCTTCTACGCGCCGTTTAGGGTTTGGGGCTTACATAGGCTGGGTTTTGGTGATACTAGGGACTTTCTCACGACAACCTTTACCACTGCGATAAGGACAAGAATCATCTCCTCATAATCAGAGTTTTGCTTCCCAAGGTTCATACCCTTATGTTGAGAAACCACATCTAGCATGAGTGAGCTTACAGAAGCCATGCATGCCGATGGCAATGAACCTAAGACAACCGCAAGCCATGGGACTTGCTTGCAGCTTTTATGTTCTTGGGTTGTGCTTCGTGGTGGATGTCTTATCTCTCTTCAGAAATAGGAGTATCACTTGGATTCTATTAAGGCGCTGAAAGGTTATGTTCAGGATGTCTTACTATTGTCATCATGACCTGCTGCTTTGGCCTGTGTCATCATTGCATTTCTTCCAACTTGTTCCTGCCGCAGGTACGACTATCATAGGACTTGCTTAAACAAGAAGCTCTCTCAGAAATCGGTTTTGTGAACAATGTGGGGACATACGGGAAACCTGGTACAAGTAGGGTCTATATCGACGTGCTTGGTGCAAAGGAACAAAAACTACCTTATTGCCCTTGAGGCCAGAAATCGTAGACAACGGACTTGCTTTCTGTATCCTGTGCAACGCGACCTTCGACAGGTATGGCTGTTCATACAATTGCTTGGCATTTATCTCCACGTTCATACTACAGCCCTCGAATGGGCCAAGTACACACTCGGGGCCGACGGTAGCGCAGGCACCAGGCACGAACGATGGTTGCGGGAAGCCTGCCGCAGGTGGCTCCTACAACGGCCGTGACTGTGTGGATTTTGTGGCCTTGGCAGAGGCGCTGGTCCTCGGTGGGTTTCTCAAAACATCTGTGGAATTATGATGAGGAACTTCCGTTTAGACTTCTTGCTGGTAGATGACTGTGGCCAAGCACTGTCTCCCATTTCGGCCTTGAGTATTTGGTGTGGATTGGTAGTTCTCAGACCAGGCTCGGGCCACTGAACGGTGCACACCTTAAACCCTATGCCCTCGTTCCAAAACACTAGACTCTACACCCTGAACCCCTATCTGTAGTGTTTGTGTCAAGCAGTGACCTAGGCGCTGACTGCGTTTTACCTTCTGGCGAGAACTTAACAGCAGGGGTAGGAGAAAGTGACCTTCAATCATCGCCCATTGGGGTGCAAGTGACAGAGTGCTACCATTTGTTTTTGGATCGTAGTGCGGGGCAACTACGGCTCAACCATGTTGCATGCAGAGTGTCAGAATAATTCTACAGGTTGCATTGCGTCACAGAGGCCAATCCAACGTGAATCGCTGAGTCGTAGGAGGATATGAGCTGCTTTTGGACGTGGGAAACATTTGCTTTGAACTTGAACCTGTTTGGGTGTATGGCGCTAATAGTTTGAACCAGGTTTGTCAGAAGAGCAGCGCAACATTCAGAATATGGTGGCTACCCATTTCTTGTCCATTCCGTCTTTCCCCAGTAACAACTTGCATTGGAAACCCTAAGCCCCATACCCCACGAGCCCTAGTTTCTGTTGCATTTTGCATTTGAGTTCCATGTGGTTGGCCATTCCTTGATAACAACCCCCCTAAATCCTCAACCCTACAAAATCCCTATTATCCTTTTAAAGGTAGCCTGTATATCCCTCTATGACCCTACATAGTCTCATCTAACAACGAACAAACCAACAGACCACGGCCAGGCACTGCGCTTCGGAGGTCACGGCTCTGCAGCTGCCGAGCTCCAGAAATTGACGAAGACAGCCTTCGCGCACCAGGCACTTCGCCTGTGTCAGCCAGCGCGTACTTGTGAGCCCAGCTGGGTTGCTGTTAAGGAACTTAATTTAAGTTATCATATTGGGGAAACCCTATTGTTTACGATATATACCCATTATGGTAGCTTAAGGTTAAGTTCCTTAACAGCAACCCAGCCAGTTCTCTATAGGACACTGTAGTACGAAACTACGCCTTCCTTAGTGGAATTACTAGCATAGTTTGAGCTGGCATCCACCATGTACATACTGAGAAGCCTTTGCAGGGTAATGTAGTGCTTGTTCATGAAATCGCTACTTTGGATTTGCAAGCATTGTTTTTTAGTAGGGATGGCCGAACGCGGGCTTATTCCGGAGTATGTAAGGCGGCTATGTGGATAGTACGGGCTGACATATGTCATTTCAAAGTACTGTTGAGGCCTAAGCAATTTCATACCAAGAATATGGTTCTAGACCCCTTGTATAATTGTGGAATTATAGTCCTTATAGGGTACCAAGAACATGCTTCTAGATTCCCCGTATACTTATGGCTTTTTAGGGTATAAGTACATCAAACAGTCTGACCAGCCCTCAACTGGAAATCTGAAGCCCGCAATTATGGGTAGCCCTGTAGTAGCCTTTTTCCCTTTTTTATTTTGGGGTTTTTGTGTTAAAGCTGAACATTATAAGGAAAAACGTACCCTCGTTATTAAGGGGTAGCAGGGAAATCGATATTTGTTTGGGGCGGGAAAAAGGAAATATGATCCCTACATAGTATATTCCCTTCTTCCCTGCTAACCCTAAACCTTACATATTCTCTTATTCGGTACTAACCCTAGACCCCACATATTCCCTTATTCGCTGCTAACCCTAAACCCTACATCTTCCCTTAATTACCTATTAACCCTAAACCCTACATACTCCGTAATTCCCTACTAGCCCTGAACCCAAAACCCTACATATTCCGTAATTTATTCCTAACTGTATCCCGGAACCCTACATATTTCCTCAATTCCCAACTAACCCGAAACCTTATAATATATTTCCTTCATTCCCAACTAACCCGAAACCTTACATATTTCCTTCATTCCCTCCTAGCTGTAAATCTCAAACCTACACATTCCCTTATTCGCTACTAACCCTAAACGCTTAACCCTACATATTTCCGTACTATTCCCTACTAACCCTTACCCCCGAACCCTACATAATTCCTGAATTCCCCACTAACCCTAAACCGTATATGTTTCCTTAAATCCCTACTAACCGTAAACTCCAAACCCTACATATTTCCTTCATTCCCTACTAACCCTACACCCAAAACCCTACACATTTCCACAATTCCCAACTAACCCTAAACCCTATCTATTTCCTTAAGTACCTATTAAGTCCCAGTAAGAAATCTGAAGCCCAGAAAGGATGGCCGCGTTGAGGAAGCCTGGGATGGCAGCGGTTGGGTTGGCTATGCGGAGGCAAGCTTAATAGGGAATAAGGGAATGCATATACATATATATATGTGTGTGTGTATGTTTTTATATATGTATAAATATAAATTCGAAAATCGATACATGTGGTTTAGGGTTTATGGTGTCTCATCGAGGGGGTGCGTTGCTGAAAGCACCCAGGCGCGCATCCTGAACCGTAGGATCCCACCCCGGCTGGCACTCCGCCCTTGCCTCGACCGCTGCGGGATTAAGGTTTCTTTGATCTCTGATCGCGCTCATGTCTATCTTATTTGTGTTTTGCATTTGTTTAGACCAGAAGGGTGCATGGTTTGGGCTGGGTCTGGCGCGAGGCAGTTTTCTTCAGATTGAGATGTGGCTGGAGGCTTCCAATTCTTGAAGGACTTGGATCTGTTTAAACCAGGCGGGTGCAAGGTTTGGGCTGGGTCTGGCTCGAGGCCTCTAGCTTTCTTCAGAAGAGCCTTCTCGAACGATTTGGACCTGTCTAGATCAAGCGGATCCATTGTTTGGGTTGGTTCTGGCTCGCCCCCTAGTTTTCTCCAGAAAGAGCGCCTCCAGTCCTTAAACCAGGCGAGTTGGGCTGGGTCTGGCTCCAAGCCTCAAGTTTTCTTCAGATTGAGCTTTGCTTGCACCCTGCAATCCTTGAACGATTTGTTCCTGTGTAGACCAAACCAGGCGCAAGGTTTGGGTTTGGGTTTGGGTTTGGCTTGAGGCCTCTAGTTTTCTTCAGATGGAGCCTGACTGGACGTTCCGATGTTCTTCAGAATGTCTAGCGCAGGGGCTTCGTATTGAGCCTTGGCTGGAGAGCTTTAGGCTTTGACCGCGGCTCTGGGAAGCCTGGCTCCTGGGGAGGCCCGAGGGCCTGCTCAGGGGCCCTGCTCCGTTTGAAGGTTTGCTACCTCATTCTCAGGGCGACCTCCAGCTGGGCATTCCGCAGCTGCCTGCGGAGTGGGAGCTCTGTTGCCTGCCATGGGGCTTTGGGCTCCAGAACTACCTCGCCTGCCGGCTTCGGCGCGTTCGCCCTGCTCGACGGCCCGGGCTCATTCGGTTCAAGGTTGAAGGTTTAGGCTTAATAGCGAATAAGGGAATATAATCAGTGTGGAATCCCTGCAATATACATACATATATATATATATATACATATAACTTCCCTTATTTCCTCCCCAGTATTTTAGCTTTTTGAATTTGAGCTTGCAGGTTCACCTCAGAGTTGCAGCTGTTCTGATCTTGAGCCTCAATCATTACATTACGTGTGTCGTTGTCCAATGTCGGGTTCCCCAGAATAAAGCCAAAGCGTGTATGGGGGATGTTCGAGAAGCAATGTGGGAGGGAAGATTTACGTGCCTTGGGCTTAGGGCTTAGTTGCGTACACGGCAAGTTGTACTCATGGCAGAGCAGCATGAAAGACTGATTACAGCCTTGTGTCAACGATGGCTGCAAGAAAGACAGAGTGCAGGCACATTTGTCTTTAGCTTGGACGCTGGTATAGCAGTATAACGTTCCGGTGGAACCGGAACGAACTTCCCTGTCGGCTTTGCTGTCGGGCTACCAAGAACACTTGGCATCGTGATGGGCTCAGGGTTCCAGGGTGGTTGTTCAGGACTTGGGGTTACCTTGTGTTCCGGAACCGTAAGCTTGCAACCATGCTGCCCGCAAAAGTCTGGAACTGCCAAACAGACGCTGGAAAGACTCTTGTAGACCAGCATGGGCGCCGTTGTGGCCATGCCGTTCTACTCACATAAACTCCAAAGTCCTACCTCAACTCCACAGTGACGTTGAATTCTGCATGTGATACATCGCAGGCAGAGGTTTCCCTTGCACTGCCGCGCGCGGATGCCCCGCGAACTTTGGCTGACGTGGTGCCTGCGCAGTCACCAGCAGGGGACTTGGTCCAAGCACCTGCATGAAGTGGGCCAAATACAAAAAACATGTTCAGCAATTTTGTAGGTCCCGGGGTAGGCGAGGATGGCGAGTCAGGCATCTGAAGACACGTTGCAGGTATATGTGTTCTGGGGGATGGGTACCTCTCGCATGTCCAGTTTTGTTTGCATCTGCCTTTTTGGCTGCAGAGATTTCAGTTCAAGTTGAAGGTTTTGGGCTTCAGGGTTAGTATCTGAGGTAAAGTTCCAAGACCGTTTTGAAATTGGGTGTAATAGGTGCATAGGGCTCTGGGGCTTAGGGTTCAGAATCACCGAGATGTGTGAAACTCACGCATGCTTCTTCAAGTCAGTTGAAGATATCAAGCTTTGCCACGCGTTTAGGGCAGTCCGTCTAGAGAAAAGGCCGTGGCTTTCAGCGCCAACCCTGAACCCTAACCCCTTGGACACGAAGGTGCCAAAGGCAAGCGCCGCTTCAAGCCTCATGCCGCCAAATATAAGGGCCCTTTGTCGTTTAATTCCCTTCAAACCTTCATTTGATGAACATGCAGCGCGAAGGAACTTTAAAAGCCCGATTCCTGAACACAGAATCTTTTGGGTTGAGCCTGTACTCATTACAAGGCACGAAGGATGATGGTAATTCAATTAGAGTCCTACAATACTCCTGCTATACCACTTTCAGAAGTTGGAGGCGTAACTTACAGGCTCCAAAGCCCGCACCAGGCGCCCGCTGTGACTCGAAGATGGGGCCGAGCCGCGCAAGCGGTAGAAAAAGGGAAAGGTTAAAACGCGTCTTAGTGTTGACTACACCTCTCCCCCCCCACTGTCGTGCAGACTCCTCACATGAGTTCTGGACCAAACCTGGTTGGCTGCAAACATCACCCGAACCACCTGCCAGAGGCATCTGACATGTGTATGATAGCTGAAGGGCCTAGAACGTACAAAGCGTAGAAAGTTTGTTCACAATCCACCACAACCGAATACACGTAATCACTTTTGAAAAGTATCCTACCATGATTTCTGAGGCTGTGCTGCTTCAGATGTGGGTTTCTGCTCAGCTACCATGCATGAAGTGCAAAGTTCTTGGGGCAAGGGTGCATAGATATTGCATTGGTTTCAGCTGTAGGTGTTCTGAAGGGGTGTGAAGTGTGACAGGGCCGGACATTTCCAGGGTTATGGTAACTTGTCTTCCAAGCTCCGAAACCCTGAGACGGCTTTCCTCTTCGCTCTGATGCCCGACCCCCCTCCCAAATAAGTTGTGTTATCTTTTTGATGGCGGCTTGGGAAATGTTTGAAATATTGGGGGGAAGTTAACACGATGGAAACACGACTTGGTCCTAAGTGCGGTCGTTTGACTTCTAAACGGCATATCCTTCTAGCCGCAAGCCAGCAGGGAGAGGAGATTGCCAAGCAAATCTCTGCAATGTTGAGTCTTGGTGTCTGTCAGTATGATTCTGGCTCTTCACCTGAAAGCGCAAAACGTTGCTGCTACGCCTTTAGGCAGTTGCCTCAAGCTGGCCAGATTAGATCGACCATCGCATGGGCCGCCAGTTTTGGCCGATAGCAACGACCAGATGTTTGAGTAGGGACATGTGGCTTGACAGCCAGAGTTGACACATAATCTATCTTAACCTAAGAGCAGCCAAGGATACCTATAACAGCTGTTCAAAAGGTTTAGCATACGCATGTGCTGTAGCCATGCGCCGTGAAGGCAGTTGGGTGTGTGGCGTGCATGCGCTAGCTCAGAAGCCTGAACACGCCAAGCTTGTGCACCATTCTTATCAGCGACATGCTGAGCATTTCCAGCTGGCTTGAACTGAGCTTCTGGCACGCGGACGCTTGCCGCAGTTCGGACATTCTAGCCAAAGTTTCTATCTTGCAGGGTTGGTAAAAAAAAAATTATGAGTCTTCCTGTGAGTGCCATGCGGCTGCGTCTGATGGATCCAGTCCTGGGACATGCAGACAGCAGCCAGGGCCTTGGTTCGAGAGGCAAGTCGTTTCGTGCAATGGTGGGACAAGTGCGGATGCGGAGTGGCTTTCGTCTCAAAATAGGCATGGCCCCGCAACATAGGATGTTGCCCCAAATTAGGGCCACTTTTAGGGATCCCCATAATAAGACTATCGTAGTTTTGGGTCTATATTTGGGTCCCCCCTATTTTTGGAAACTACCATAGAGCCGGGAGGCACTTGCAGGCTCTCGAAGCAATGTGAGTGTATATGCGTACGCTACAGTTCGAGTTGCTTGGGCATGTTTACACCCGCAAGATGCAAAGTGGATAATCAGGAAACATGGGCACGACAAGACTACTGCCCGGAAAAAACGAAAAGAGGGCTCAACAAAGCTGCGATGCAGCGCAGTAAACTTAGCACTGTCCGTACCGATTACGTCAGTGAATGCATAGTCACCGAACGGATCGTCACCGGATGTGTGCCCACTCCGCGGACCACGAACATGTTCAACCAGGGCCCTGACAGCGTTCTCAGATGACTCCAGAATGAGATAACACGTACAATACGTACAAGTACCTTTACGCATGGAAGGCATTCAAGCGTATGATGAGTTACAACAGATGCGCCTGACCGCTTGGCATTGCCAACGATACAATTACAATGCCCAGTCTCCCGATGAGCCGAAGACTGAAGCCTAGCTAGGTCTTCAGCCTTGCTTGGACATGAGCGTGACGCACTGTAGTTCCCCAGAAGACTTTAGAGCATCATGCTCCCGCTAAACGCACGGGTCCACCACTCCGAGGTCACGTACACCCTCCTTGCGCAGGCGAGTCTGATCAGCCTAGATAAAGCAGAAGGCTTTAGCGATCAGTCTCAGATAGGACATGGCTAGGCGCGAAATATGGGTCTTGCTGGCTGTGGTTGTTGGGCCAGTAGCTTTGAGGCTGGAAGGTTGTGCTTGAGATTTCGACGGATGCGGAATGCGTCCTGACATGCATCGGGAAACATGTCAGAGGCAAGGCGTATGGTTACTTGACGTTGTAGAGCGAGGGCCTAGAACCGGGTCCAAAAGCGTTAAACATTGAGGCATTACAGATCCTGAGCCCTGAAGCGGTTCAAGCTTGCATCGCTGGGCTCGGAGCCGTCCCCACCATCCGCCTAAAGTCCCCAAAAACAAGGTTGAAACTTGAAATGAAGAATAATACCAGAGTTATCAGGGGTTCTAGTTACCCAACCCCTGACATTAGGATAGATTTGGATACCATTCATGCAATAAACATACGATCCTTGTTATAGGGGTTGGGGTAAGCGAAAGCACCTTATTGTAGTGGCACCGGTTGGCCCCGGGACTGGACCATGATTCCGTTACACTTCTCGGCTCTAGTTTTGTAATCCTGTTAGCCTTACATCCAGCCTTACATAGTCTTTATTTGCTCTTAAAACCCTTCGGGGTACCTTTGGGGGAAGATGGTATTTCGATCCTTGATAAGTGGTTCAGGACCAGTGGTGCGACAACCTCGGAGGTGCCGTCCGAATTGGAGATGACTTTGATGGCTACAGCTGCTTGCTTGTTCAAGGGTACTGGGTCCTGGGTGTAATTAGAATATCGGGTGCGCACTTCTTTCGCTCCTTGGGTGTTTCGTGTATTTGCGGGATTTCAAGGGTGTCGTTGGTTGATTCATGGAGCGGCTAAATGCCCTGCTGTCAGGGTTGTAGATAATAAGAGGAGCAACACTTGACAGTTCGAAGTGGCTGCCCAAAGCCAAACCAAGCTGACGCAAAATTGTACGATGCGGCTGGAATCTGCAGCTGCTGAAATCTGCTGAAGAACCTCGTTGAGGTGCATTCTTCTCATGGGGCCCCCTGTTCACGTACAAGACCTTCAATCCCTCAAGACCAACCCTAAAGCCTAAACCCAGTCCAATGCAGTCAACACGCAAACGCAGGCCCAAAACTGGGGTTTAGGATTAAGGGGTTTAAGGCGTTAGGGTCTAGAGTTTCGGGGTCTGGGGTGTATAATCGCTTCCCCATATTAATAAAAAAAAAACCTTAATAATACGTAATAAATCCGGGACCCTAAAAATTCCTAATGAGCATTTTAAAAGGGGCTGTAC
>CAJNIZ010010890.1:131801-155457 GCA_905231905.1 Symbiodinium pilosum | reverse complement strand
GATTATTTATTATTAGGGGGGTGGGGACGTCGTTTATGATTAGGGGGAAGCGATTAATAGGGGTTGTGGTTTAGAGGTTGAGCTTAGAGACATAAGTAAACTGAGGCCTTGTTGGCTGCCAAGCACAGTGCAGCAAGGACATGCTTCGGCCAGGTTTTCATGCAGGGTACCCTAGTGACCCCCAAAAGGTCCTTATTCACAATTATAGGGACCTATCAAATCGGAACCATACTATTCATGGGAACATTCTGGGGCCGGATAAACTTAAACAATTCACCCCTTTGCGCGTCTAGAGTCTAGGGTTTATAGGCATTAGGAATCGGCCTTGTGAAGTGAGTCGAAGCCATTTTGTCTTCATTCGGCTAGAGTGGCCTAGGGTTTAGGGGTTTAGGGTTGAGGCGACTTGAGTCCAAAAGCTCAAGCCCTACTTTCCTGATAGGCAATTCATGTCTTCATCATGAGGCCTTTTGTCAGGCAATGTGGGGAACATTATGATAGCTATGCTGCCTATCCCGGGAGGGACATTTCCAATTGAAGGACTTCGGAATTCCCCGCCACCCATGTAAGGTTGCCATCTTGGGGTTATGTTGGGGGTTAGATTGAGGTTTATGTTGGGGATTGATTATATTGAGGTTGCGTTAGCCACCTTTCAAGCACAGCATTCCCGCATGGATGCACCCAAGCAGTAGGATCCGTCCTGGCAGAAATACACCCCAAACTGCACACCTACTCTAACAGCTCCTTCTACAGGACCGCAGGTGTGCATACATATCTTTCAACCAGCTCCTTGGCTTGCAGATGCGCTGCGTGTTTGCTTGTCACCCGCTTTTGATTCGGGGACGGCTGCAGGTAAGTTAGGGTCCTTGATTGCATGCATGCATGCATGCATGCATGCATGCATGCATGCATGCATGTGCACCACCTGTTGGGGCCCCAACCCGAACCCCGGTGGAGTCCCAAAGGCTGCGTAGTGCTTCACAGTCCTCTGGGCAAGAAAACGTGAGAAAGAGAGTAAGTATGGCTTGTGGAAGTGTGTGCTACATCTAGGAGAGGTTGACTTCTAAACTACAAAGCCAAAGTCTCTCAAGCACAGGTCAGGCCATATATATATGGATCATCAAGATTCCAAGACTGAGCCAGGACAACATCACACTTCCTTGAGAGGAGATTGAGATTCTGCTTTGCAAGAGTCTAGTTGAATTCACCTTATGCCCTGTTTTGAACTAGCAGCTTATGGAAAAGAGTCTTCTGTAGGAATTTGGGGTCGTGATGGGCCAGGCGTCACAAGGGTTTCCTGCGAGTTTGGGGTTCGCACTCCGGTAGCAGCTCACTCCACATGGCGAGGGTTTAGGCTTAGGGTCTAGGGTTTGGACTAGCATTTGGTAGGGAACTGTGCCAGTTAGTGCTTCACTCAGGAATGATGGCAGCTCGGATGCAGACAGCGGGTTTCTTACCTTCGCTTAGCTAGGAATGAAGGAAAGGATCCTTATAGTAGTCCCTATATAACCCATTATAGTAGTTTCCATCTTCTTGTCCATTCCTTCATTCCCAGCTAACCAAAGGTAAGGTTGTAGGGTTACGGGGATGTCCTCCCGGAATGAAGGACTCCACATGTTTTTGCCTTTGTTACTTCTCCACCAGAAGGGCAGCTTTTCCTGTTCACCATCTGCACCCTACAGACTATTTGGAGGTTCATGGCCAGAAATGCTTGGGATCGCAGCAGCATAGCTACATGCATGGCAGAGTCATACCCTTGAGCAGGAAACCAGGGGAGATACTTCTGACGCTTATTGCCCTACTCTTTAAAGTGATGCCTCACGTGAGACCAGGTCTCTCTGATGTGTTCTCATGTTTGTTTTGGTTGGGTTAGACAGCTCTAGTTATCAGATCCTGCACATGGGCTGTTTTTTGGCCTGGTTGTGAGCTCTTGCAGTTAGTTGCTTGCGCCTGGTAAACCCTGAACCCTAATCCCTTAACCCTAATCCCTACCCTAGCCCCTATTGCCTAAACCCTGGCCCTGGCCCCTGTACCCTACACCCTGTTCCCTAATTAAGCTAGTAATCATTTGGAAAGTTCCCCAGGCTGGTGTTCCAAGTATGCTGTGTGTGGAGAGCCCACCACCATGCCCAACGAGTTCCCGCAGGACGGCTTAGTGGCCGGCTTGCTGTGCAGGAGCTTAATGTAAGTTACCATATTACGGGTATACAGTAAATAACGGGGGTTTTTCATTATAGTAACTTACTTCGTTTTTTAACAGCAAGGCATGGACTTTCCAGGCCCGCTGCTTATTGTCAAGAGCAACAGTGCTTGCTCCTCAGAATCCTGACCTAAAACAATTTTAATGAGAACAGCAAGTCTCGCCATGCACTGCAACTGCTACACCCCTGGCCCCCAGCCGCTAAAACCCTCTACCCCTACATCCTGAAACCCTACCCCAATGTATACCCTATTGTAATGTAGTAGTTTCCATTTTACTTTCCATTATCCCGATCCCCTGTATGACCTTATATATCCCTTTACAGGGACCTAGAGTTTCCATTTTCTTTTCCATTATCCCAATACAACCCCTAAGTATATATATATATATTCTATAATCCCTACATAGCTAACCCATTATAGCAATTTCCATCTTATTTTCCATTATCCCAATATAACCCCAATATATATATATATACACATGTATACATACACATACCCAATATATCCGAAAGCTGCAGAGGATCCTCGAGGATGGTTGACCTTCGCACGAGACTTTGCGGAGGCGGCGTAGAGATATCTGTCAACGTTGCCCAAGCCCTATAGGGCTCCAAAATGTCCAAATGTAGGTACTATTTATAGACATTGGGGCCCAATGTAGGTAATATTTATAGACATGGAGTTGGGGTAGGGCTCCCCCCCAATGGCCCAATGTAAACATTGGGGCCCGATGTAGGTAATATTTATAGACGTGTAGCCTCAGGGAAGACCACCCTACCTAGCAGAGCCCAAGAGCAGCACGTGCTGAAGACCTTTTAGGAGTTTTGAGACGAGGGACCTGCGGTGCACCGGGCTTAGAGTTTAGTTAGCTTTGGGCTGGAAGTTTAGGCACACGCCTGTCACTTGCAGAAGCCTCGAGGTTGGGATCATTTATTCCCCGAATGCAAAGTGAAGCATCTGAGGAATGCGATAGGGGCATGGGCAATTCGTGTAAGAATCAACCCAGTCAAATGCAGAGGGTGTTGCAAGTACTGAGCCTTGATGAGAAGAACCAATCAATTCTTATTGCTGAGGCTCGCGACTAGGGTCTTAGGTACTCGTAAACAGCACAGCACGCTCATGGTCACGCTCTTTTTTCTATGGCTTCAGGTGGCATTGCTTGTTTTTGCCGATGTTTCGCTCTATGCTGAACACATCCGTACCCGCAGCATCGCATATTGCCCTGTGATCTTTCAAAGCCCGGCTTCGAAGTATTCAACAGTACAGAAGGGGATCCCAGATTGGTTCTTGCCATTTTGCAAGTTCAGTGAGGTAAGGCTTAGAGTAATGGCTTTGATGCATGACACATTTATGTTGCTCATGCATGCCAGGTTGTGGAAGTTCTTTTGCATACAGGTACCCGAAAGTCTACCTTTCCCAGACAAACATTGAAGCCCAAAAGGGTCCCTACAAATTCCGCTGCCCTGTGAAAATGTGGCCGCGGGTGCGCTGCCGCAGCCTGAGAAAGATACATGCTCAGAAGCACATTGGGGTTTCCATGAATAATTAGGTTGGGCCCAGCATAGACCCCCATAGATGTAGTCCTTACAGGAAGGACTCCCACAAGAAACACGAGAACGAACGGAAGATTGGCACGCTGTGAGAAAGACGTGGCCAAATTTAAGTTCCCAGCTTTCCTATGCCTTGATTCCAGGAGAGCAGGGCATCTGTGCCAAGAAGAGTTGCAGCCACGAGGTTCTGAATTGTGTATGCAACACGACATGCCGGAAAGATTTCTTGCAAACAACATAAGAAGCAGTTAGCCCTCACCTTGATTCAACCAGCCCGCACCAATGGCCACTTCCTTGCTGTAAGAAAAATCCGTAAAACAACTTGCAGTCACAACAATGCTGATGTGAATGATAATCATAGCCATAGCAAAAATAGTGATGTTAGCAACGAAGGTAATAATAGCATGACAGCAACATGCCTGGTGCCTCCTTGCTTCTGTCGCTTGCGCTGTGCAAGCTGGGCGAGCCCAATGACGCAGGATCTGAGGCTCCTGAGCTTACATGTGAGGGGTTCTCAAACCATGTGGGAAAATGCGTTTCTCAACTCCTCAAGTCTTGGGTGCCTTTTTTTGGAGGCCCATCTAGCAAACATGTTTTTCTCTCGGGGACGTGCTTTCCAAAACCTACCATTATAGGAGCCCCTTCTAAAATGAGGCCGTATTGTCGGCCTCGCGTAGTCGTTGAGAAGATCTGGCTATAAGGATGCAACGGCGTATTGATCCGCATACGAGCCCACATAAGTCCGATCCACAGGAGCTAAGCGGAGCAAATCCGGTACAAGACCAAGCTTCCGTTCTTGGCATAGCAGGCATAGCAGTTTTGTTGAGGCAGTTTCCTCGACTGTGCGTAAGTATGTGTATGCAGGTATCTGAGGCGCAGCACCTGGTAGCAGACATTTGTTGAAATACTTTAGCCAGGACCCTAGGTACATAGATATTTTTTTGCCACAGCTACTTGTATCTTACCTGTCTCACGTCTGATATGCGAAGTACAGGTGGAGGTCTCAGAAATGTACCCTTGTCTGAGGCCCATTCCAAGGATACTGCTGCAGCATTTGGGCACCCCTACTGAAACATTCCTATGCAAGACCTGACAGTTCTCGTTCGTAGCGGCAGCACAGCCAAGGCTGCAACAAACGACATCCAGGTTTACTTCAGACACTCGACTGCAAATCGTCGAAAAAAGTTGGTTGCAACCACAAGCTGGTACAGACACAAGCGCTGGAACCGCCAGAAGATGAGGAGCTTCTGGCATGTCAGGCATCATGTGCCTGGCTGTTTCTCCTCGCGTCGCCTGGCAGAGATACACTCCCGGTACGATTCACAAACAAGAGTTGCTTAATAGTGTAATTGTGTCGGTCAGGGTTGAGGGTTCGCAGGGGTTAGCGTTGTAGAGTTATGCATGAGAGCATTGATACTTTACATTCCCGACAACATCCCACAATGCTTGAGAGGTCCAGAACTGCCGAGCTGAGTGAGACGTCAAAGAAAACAGCCTTGGTCGCATGTTATTTGCCTTTATCCTATACTCCTGCTGCTAGCAATTAGTACTAGAACTAGGTCTAAGTAGATTCCTCGTATTAATACTTCTGTCCTCATTATCGGCATTATCGTTATATTATTGCTGCGACTGTGGTATTGTTTTTGGTTCGTCGCCATCGGATCCTCTCCTCTCAGACTATGTACTTTAGGCTTCCCATCTGTATATCTGAGCACTAACTTTAACTGTGCAAGTGCGAGTTTCTTAAAGCTACGCATCCCCTGCCGTAGTCTCTATGCACGATAATGTTGCACTTCTTTAAATCTATGGGCTCCCTTTCAAACAATGGGGAGGAGAAGCGTCCTCAATGAGGTCCCACGTTGCTAAGGTCTCTGGAGATTGATGTAAAGCGGATGTTTGGAAGTCTGTCAGAGACCCAAACCCAAAAAGCAGTCAGTAGGATTAAACATTTACCTACTACAACTCTTTCCGCGGGCGCCGCAACACATTACAGAAGACACATTCCTAAAACAGGCTCAGCACTTTAGACAGTTCATCTTACTGTCAAATGATGTAGGAGGCCCTAATTCATCTGGACAAATGCTTACATAGGACCTTCTCAAAGAATTACAGATTCCCTCACATGACCCGCACGAGGCCACACATATTCTTTGCGCAGCCCCAGGCAGGGACCCAGAAGCCCCGTATGAGACGCGCTGTCCGGACAGCCTGCCAAAACAAACCTTTGCAACCCATGGTTTAGGTCTTCTTCATACTGCAATATTCCATTGCTACATACGCTCCAGCATGCAAAGCTTAGGACATGAAGGGACGACTTTCTCATTGTTTCGACCAGTGCTGCTCTCAGCGGGGATTTCTGGGCAGGCCATGTCCACAAGCGTAGATGGGTGCAATCTTCATGTCACAAATGACAAGCTAGCTTCTCACAGTTCAGAATTCCGACAGGCTTCCAAGCTTGGTGTGCCCCAATGCGTTGTAGAGCCGCATTGCAATCCTGAAGCCCCAAACCTTGTGGCCAAGCCTAAGTAGGCCATTATTACTCTTGCTACTACTATTAATTCTACTAGTATTTCTTACTATTGGTATTTCTAGTTATATAACTATTATTACCTTTATCATTATTATTATTATTCACTCTAAGCGTCTTCCAGGTGCCCATAGACGCTGTGCCCTTTCATCCTCCACCGCCCTGTTGGCCGCACTGCCCGGAGCGAGTACCGCACCCATCCTTCCAACGTCCCTGGGCCGATACGGTTTTTGAGCCGGGTGGTGAACTGGAGGTTCGTGGTTACGTATAGCCAGTCTTCTAAGTATCTTCCATTGGCTTGCGGCACGGCGCATCCTACCTGTGAGTTGCCCTCTCTTACACCTTTGCATGGCTATCCAAGTGGTAGAGCGCGCTACAAAATCCGGAAGCCTTAGCTCATAACTCCACAATCTTGAGTAAGTCCATATTATAGATCCCTTCGAATTTTGTGTACAGTCTATAACTACAAGAATTATCTTGGTTTCTTCTTAGTGGACAAGAATGAAGTAAATCCCCGCACTCCTCAACTCTCCTCGTTGAACGCCAGACTAGTTCACTGATGAGAAGAGTCGTTACTTTGTAGGGACCACTTCTATAGACCGAGAGCTTGGATCCTGGCAGGTAGCCCTCACAATTATTCAAAAACATTTCAAAACCTACGAGGTTCTTCGCAGGACCATGCTTCCGGAAAGGTTCCAAAGCCCAAGCCTGAATCCATCCTTGTCGTGTCAGGTAAGCAGCGCCTGTGGGAGAGAGGGATGCAGCGGCCACTTAGCTAAAAACCTGTCTCAGAAAGCCCGGGGGAGGGTAGGGGGTCTACGGGCCATAGTTTGCCTTCGGACGGACAAGCTAAACATATGAAGATTTCGTAAGATGCAACCTCAAGGCTCCATGAATAGTGAGAATTAGTCTTTTTGCTGCAGGCGTGCGGGGCATGGGATGGATTACTCTGGGGACGCGCGGGGGCTGCAAAGGAACTGTCAGATTCTACAGCGGCAATCTTGAGAGACTGCGGAAGGTTCCCTGCTTGTGGGTTGAAGTAAAGCAGGGCCCCTCCCAATTCGCAAGGTACCTGCGACCCCACCACGCCCTCGTCCACTTTCCTGCGTGGTTCACTTACGATTCCGAACACTGTGTGTTTTTCTGCTGTGCCGATGTCCTACTACTGTCCATGAGAATTCTCATGGGATATGCTGAAGATATATACCTAAGAGTATTGAGAAGTTGGGAGACTAGCAGCCTCTGATTCCATCCAGAGTATCTTGTAGATCATTTTTAAGGGTTCCCAGGTTGTACCCCTAGCTATGTTTTTACCCATAAACAAATTCCCCGATACAATCTCACATAACCCTTAAATGAGTCAATGTAGTTTTTTCGGGTCTTTATAAAACAGGATACTAGTCATAATAGCAATAATAACATTAGTGACGCTTGTTATAACAGGACTGATGATGGTAACAGTACTAGTCAATATTCCTGACCCACCTATTCTTATCACATTGCCGGCTTGCTTTCTTCAAGGTTTGTCCTCCTCCGCTCGGGGCATGGCCTGGAACTCCGGGACCTGCATTCGCCCTGGGGGTCCTATGCCCTGGACTACGAATTCAAAAGTATCTGGGCCTACAGGGTGTAGGGTTTAGGAAGACTACCTGGGTCTGTCAAATTTTGCAACGCACTGTCACAGCGATGGGTTGGGCGCATGCATGGATGGATGGATGGATGGATGGATGGGTGGATGGATGGACAGCTGCAGGGATGGATCGATGAATGGATACGTGTGTATGTTTGTGCAGTCTGCTTGTATGCATCGTAGAGTAGACTGCTTCCCCAAGAGTGGCCCTTACTCCCGACATACCCGTTGCTGACAGTGCTCTTGAAAATTTGGATCCCCAGTAGTAGAAGACCCCGGAGCATTAGAACCTGCAATCGTGGTATGCCTATCGTTGCGCTGCCGGGCTTCCCGCCGCAAAGCCTCACCCAATTTCTTTGGGTTGTTAAATGGCCTCTTGCAAAACTCAGCACTTTTCCGGACATCGCCAGGAACTCAAGAACCGCGAAAATGTGGGCATGAAGAAATGTAAGAGATTTGTATGGTTCCTTTACTTACTGTTCGGGGGGATTACGAGAGGTTCGGTCTTAGCCACTTGTGGGGTGTTATGTAGCTAGGCACAGCCCTTGCTAGGGCACTCAGCTCGCCAGGCCAGTCATACATGTTGCTCATGTTTTAGGCCAACCAGCCGAATTAGACAGTGAGAAGATTCTGGCAGAACCCTCCTGCTGTTTTCAGAAGGCAAAGTCGTATCAAAAACTTCAGAAACAAAGGACTGTCCGGAGGAGTCCTTCAAGGCTTTGGTTGAATGAAGGCAGTTTGTTGCTTTGACTGTGGCTGTTGTGAATCTGTACCTGCCCAGTGTAACCGTTAGTGTCCATAAACCTCCAGTACTTCAAAAGCAGCAGAAATTCATGCGCCAGATGCACGTGCTCAGGTTGGGCTGACAAAACCAGGCCACAAAGGTTACATATTCGGATTTGTGCAAATTGGGGTGGAGGGCCTTTGGTTTTGAAACTTGGGCCTTGAGCTTTGCTAGCTTGGCTGAGTGCAGGGGCTTGTGTTGGGTGGGCTACATAGACTTTACAGACGTAGTGGCCTATCATTCCTGGCATGTCCATGTCGGAGCCATGTTTTGCTTGACGTCCAAAGGTCTTTTTGTCCCCCCTCATACTTAACACGGGGCGAGTAATTCGGCTCAGATGCTTCTAGGCCTGTTGGACCGAAGAGCTCCAGACATCACATTTAGAAAAGTCATGCGCTTCATCACTACGAAGATCAGGTCTCTTCTTGTTGCGCCAGCCCGCCGAACGGAACCTTAAGAGAACTTGGGCATGCCTCGCAGCTTGCAGGGAGCAGAAGGAAGAGCTGATGGGCGAAGATGGCGCCACGAGGGTGGGAAAGGGTTGCAGGGCTTATGGCTCAGGGGATACCTAGACTGTATTGTAAGTCGTTTTGGGGGTGCAGCACCTCATCGTGCTTCGTGGCCACATAGATACGGGTTCAGCACAGCAGAGAAGCACGACAGTACGACTGCTCGGCAGCTCAGGAGGTTTCAGTTGGAGTCCTGAACATCAGGGTGCGCGGTGTTGAGATTTTAGGTGGGAAGCTTGGAGCCATGGGGAGTATGTAGGTGTTACGTAGGGATGCGAAGGGTTAAGGGAAGCGTTGAGGGATAATTATGCAGGGTTCGCGACCTCAGGCTTTGTTTCTTTAGGATGTTTCCTGACATTGTGTCCCTACTTGTGGGCCTCGTCCTCATCAAAAGCTTCCTGGTATTTGTCCTTCAGATGACCCTTCCTTTGCCAGGTTTAGGTAAAAGAGCCCTTCCATGAAGCAGGGTCAGGCGATGGTGATGGGGTTACGGGAGTGGGGTCTATACCCCGTATACCCTAAACCATAGCTTCTGAGATCCTCTGATCCCACCAGGTTGACGTGGGAGCCAACCTGGGTTTTCAATCCATCTACATGGCAGTGAACAGACCGTACCCTGGCCTGGCGTATCAATAGGTCAGCTTTCCCTAACTGTTAGTTCTTCTTTCTGAGAATCTCTCGCAGTGCTTTGTAGCGGATGCTCAGGTGGCGAGTGCGCAAGGGGAGATGGTTGGTTTGGACCAAGATTTGTCGGTCTTACATGAAGCCATGACTTAGGAGTCATAGGAGAGCGCACATGAAAGAGAGTGATTCTGGGCTTCTTTGCGCTTCAAATGGGACAACAGTTCTACGCTGAGAGGGTTTGGAAGCCGCACAGGCTTCAAGACGGGAAAAGACGGACCCAACACCAAAACTTAGAAAAAAGGGCTTCGAGGTATTGCAAGCAAGCTCGCACAGAATGATTCGCATTTACCACTACACCCTAGCAGCATGGGAAAGATTGGAGGTGTACTTATACTCATTCGTTGTCTCAAATCTTGGTGTCAAAGCAGGAAGCTAGAATTGTTCCAGGTTCATTTCAGATCCGCAGACTAGCTCCCACGTTGCAGCTGAGACCTCTTCAAGTTCCATTAGGAAAGTTGCTGGGGCTTAGGGCTAGCTTCTGCCAGCGGGAAGCACATGGACTTACAGATTGCCATGCCGCAGGCTTCATAAAGTCAATTTGCAGCCCGCCTGCTCCAGTCACCCTGCTGTTGGTGATGCGGCTGGTTACTGTAGTTTATTATTGTTTGAGTCTATTTTCATTCCGGTGGAGGTCTGAATCCCTCTGGCTGACGCTTTAAGTTTCGAGTTGAAGTCCTGTCTTCAATCAAGTTCTAGCACAAGTGAGCTCCGGTAGATTAGCGGGCCCTTGATTTGATTCTGTATAAAAAGGATTTTAGTGTTTTGGGGTCTGGACGGGGCCCGATGTTAATGGAAAGCCCCTTGTCAGATGGGCCTTTGGTTCAGGTTCGTGCGTTTGCTTTTCGGTCTTCGTTTGAGAGCCTCTGCGCTGGCACCTTTTTGAAGACTCGCTGCGGCCTACTAAGAACCTAGCTTAATAGTGTCTGCTCTCAGGCTTCTTCTCTCAGGATCCTGCAGACTATAACAATGCTGCAAGATGTTTGGATGGCTGAAGCTTGAAGCATTGCCCTCCAAGGCAGAGCATGGTGATTGCCATCGAAGCCAGTCCAGTGCTATACAGGCTGCTACTCTGGAACATCCGCGCCAACAATGTCACAGACTCTAGGCCGAGAAGTTGTGACTTCCGTAGGATGCCGGGCCCATGCCCATGGTCTCATCCTACACTGCCCCCCCCCCCCTCTGCCCATTACTGCAGCTCAAGATGCAGGCTTTGTTACATCCCCACTTAAGGTCCTTCGTAGAAGACCTCTTGACAAAATCTCTGAGTCTGAGACATAGGCACCACATGCACCACCACCGCCCCAGCACCACTGTTGCCATGACTACTCCGCAGATCCGCAAAAATTGCGCCAGCCAGGGTTGAGACCTCGCTAGGCCTTACAGGGGAAAACCCCTAGGCATAATTGCCCCTGGCCTAGTACCCGCTTTTGACGTAATTGTCGCAAAGGACACACTCGCCAGTCGCAACTGCATATTCTTCTGGAATCTTTACGCGACAGTCCTTGGTATTCCTTATACAGACATCTCACCGCATGTGGCAGATTATCTATTGCAGCCACCTAGCTTCCGAGATCTTCAGCAAGGATCGCGTATGGCCGGTGAACGCTGCCTTGTCTGGGTCTGGCGCGGGGCATTGCCAGCCAGCTGCAGGACGCTTCCCAGCCAATGCACGCCCGCGCCCTGAACCCTGCAATCCTTTTTCTAGGATGCTAGCCAGAAGGCAAAGCATTTCAAACGAGGAGCTGCAATGGCATGAGAGGTCTACTTGGTTTCCTCGTTGTTCAACAGTTTCATAGGATTATTGGTAGCGACTGTTGACTTCAGGCTTTTCATCTTCTGATTCCGTGGTATTTGTAAGTTTCTTGATTTCTTGGGAGCTGATCCTGCTAGCATGCAGCCAAAACATGTGCTGGAGAAGTGGCACTGTTTCCGGTCATTTTCCTAGAGACCTCCTGTCTTTGGACGCGCGCAAAGTTTTGTTGCTGGACTCCTGACCCTTGAATGAGTACCTCGTACTTGAGTCATCAGCCCATCTGCAGGGTTGTGGACAGTAAGCATTTTAGTGTTGTGTTGAAAAGGGAGGGATACTGTAAAATGCAATCCCTCTTGCTGGCTTGGGATAAGACATGTCGGATGAAGGCATCTAAGAACATCTGTGCTGGATATGAACCTCTTTCAAGAGTACGCGGGGCATTCGGAGCTCAGTAGCTTCCCTTCACTTTTGCCCTGCATTTCGTTGGGCCTAGCATCCCAAAGGCTCCCAGCCGAGCTAGCAAAAGGCCCAACTCTGAGAATCGAATCCTATACAGCCCACGCATGCAAAAGCAGGAGTGCTTACAGACTGCGTTGTGCTGAAGGTCAACGCAGCCTCGACGCAAAGAATCTCCGAAAGTTGGTGCATAGGTGGGTGTCAGTATGAGGTTCTGCAAGGAAACGAGCCTACAGCGCAGGGACTCGCAATGAGAATAATTCAACCTGCTCGCAGTAAGTAGGTCGCAGGCACACTTTGGATCTGAATGTTCCACTCCAATGAAAGCAGAAACGTATGATGCACTTCCGGTTGGGGGCTTTGGGCTCTTGCAAGACACACGATTCGGCATATCGTCATGCTTTTTGCAGAAAATTCGCAACATTGAGCCTGCGGAGGATGAACTGTTGATGCGCCATGCGTTTTGTGTGGGTTAACTTAAGGGGATGTATGGCAGGTGACCCAAGCTTCATCATGCAGAACGTTGGGTGTAAGTGAAGCCGCACTCCCCGGAATGACAGGCTACCTTCCATTGCCAAATTCCTCTGGCTCAAGAAGGACACATGTTTGGGCCTACCTTGGGATTACCTTGCTTGAAAATTGATACCAAGCAGGGCCTCATCCCGTGTATCCACCTTGCTCTTAGTACCAGGCTGATAGGCTGAGCCTGCATCTATAGCCCACGGCAGGTCAGCAGGAAGCAGCTGGAACATCTTCTGGAATGAAATTGAGATTCTCCTTTCTCGAAAGTTTCTACTGCCAAGTAACTCGTCCCTTGAAAGATTCTCTCTGCACCAGCGAGGCCAGCACAAGCAGAATGTCTCCGATCTGCTAGTGCAAGCCACTTTCCGATGACACCTCTCCACCAAAGATTTAGGACTTCCAAGCACATCCCGAATGTCGCACGAACATGGTAGGAAGATTGCTGGACTTCCCTGCGTTTTTGCGGTAGTGTTCGGAAGTTCTGGAGGCCCACATGTGCAAAAACGGATGGTTTCCGAGGATTTTATGGCCAATCGTGTGTTTTGAGCAAGACCAAGACCCCGAGACGTCCAGCGAATGTGCTAGCTTTTCGTGGTTTTGGCTACAGCGAACACCACGATTTGAAGAACCCCTAGAGCCCCGACTTTGAGGAAACATATTTCTTACATCATTTCGACATCATGTGGTGTGCAGTGTTAGCATGGCATTAGAAATCCACCTTACGCACTCCCGTGAACATTGTAAGTTGAAGACGATCCTCATGCTATACGGGAATCCAGTTTTTGCTGTGCCATTAGGCTCGTAGGACAATGGGCATTATTGTGGTTTGGGCATGGATGCTCTGGGAATTGGGTGCTGCCGACCATGGATGTTATTGTGGTTTCGGCACAGCTGCTCTTGAAGCGGATGCAGTTGACAATAGACGTTATTGCGGTGTGGGCATGGATGCTCTGGCAACTGAGCGCAGTCGACCGAAGAACATGGATGCCCTGGGAATCGGATACTGCCAACCATGGGCGTTATTATGGATCGGGCATGGGTGTTTTGTGCCTTCGACCATGGACGCTACTATTACGGTTTGGGCATGCGTGCTCTGCGACCTGGGCGCAGTCGACCAGGGACGTTATTATGGTTTGGGCATGTATGCTCTGGGAATTCTGGGAATTGAGCAGCGTGTTTTAAGGTATGTAAGGGCTATGATGGAAGTGTTTCTGTAAGAGTGCTCGCGTAGCCTCTTGCCTGCAGGGCGTAGTTTCGCATAGGCACCTATGAAAGTCTCGTCCGCGTAGTCCGCGTAGTTGGTATGTTTTGTAGGCAAGAAGACGTTCGTGCTGCATAGAACTGTCAATAGCCCAGGAATACCGCGTAGTCCGCGTAGGCAGCACGATAGCAAGAGTGTGTTCGCGTAGTCTGTTCCGCAGGGAAAACAGCAATCCGCATAGTTCGCGTAGGCAGACTATCTTAGTATAAAGATTTAAACCTTCAAAAAGCAATGCTCAGTTGGGCATCGTCGACCATGAACGTTACTGTGGTTCGGGCATGGATGCTTTGGGAATCGGTATTGCAGCTTAGGCATGAATGTTCTGGGAAGAGTACAATCAGCACGAATGCAGGGCCCGAGATCAGACGTCCCGCCAAGAACATGTATAGCGCAAGACAGCGACGCGGCTCCGCACAAGGGATTACCTCGCAGCAAAACTCACGCTTGCAAATACACAGCACCCTGGGCCCCCTTCCTCTTGGATGTTTGGACCATCCAGATGAACCTCTTCCGTGGGCTGCAAGTTTGCTCGCCCTACAGAAGCCCCTACTGTGTACCTACCCAGTGTTCCGAGAACAAGCTGCAGCGGTCATATCCTTCTAAATCCGCAGCTCCCCAAATACTCTTCTCCATGTTGTGGGTCCCATGTTTTACATGCAGGCACCCAATGCCGTCCAGTATACCTGCCCGGTATAAAGAGCCGCGCTTCAGGAATATGTGAAATGGCTCGGAGCGGGAGGTTCATACCGTACTGAACTTGTCTGAATGCTTCATTTCTGGGATAGCATGTCAGTGTCTACAGATCGGAACCCCCAACAAAGTGTCGGGAATCTGCAGGCTAAATGCCCCAATAAAGCCCAGGCAGATTACGGCGGCACTCACCGGTCGGGCTTCATTGGTGGGCGCTGCAGTGAGGGCTGGACGGCGTGCTTTCGGGTGCCGGCATGGTCGCTGGGAAATCTGCTGGAGCATGGGCAAGTGGTCTTGAGGGCTTTTGTATTACAGACCTTACATAAGCAAGCTGCGCATACGCTGCCAGCATGCTACGTGTTTGTATTTTAGGTTCTCCCTTACTGGCCCGCTCCCAAAATCAGGCCTGGATATAATGCCTGTGATAGGCTTTGTGTTGGACTTGTTTTGGCAGTGAGCTACTAAAGGAGCGGGAGGCCACTCAATCGGAAGGAACCAGGACCAAACTTGAAATTAGCGCGGCAACATATATATGCATATAGATATATAGTCCCGTTAGGTAGATCGAATACGGCCTTGGGTATATTATGACAAGATCCCCATATACCCCATATTCTATCTACTTGAGGGGGACTATAGCCTCCTGTTCGTGAAGTGGGACTTCAGCAACACAGGTGTCACATGATCTCTACCTCTCAGAATGGTAACTGCTTAGAGAAACTTCTCCGTCTTGTCATGCCGAAACCCCTCGTTCCCATGTGCCACACCATTGAGACATACCCAGAACACTACTAATATTATTATTCGGTCATTCTAATTGCTATTTCTAGAATTATTACTCTTATCATTACCATAGAACATTATTATTATTATTATTAGTATTATTATCATTATTACTACTACTACTACTACTACTACCACCTACTACTACTACTACTACCACCAACCCCATCCTCAGCTAGTCTCGAATGCCCCGGCTTCCAAGTTTTGTCAACCCTGCGGTGACCCCCTAGCATATGAGCTATAGTCTAAACTCCTCAAAGGGTGTTATATGGGGGGCTATAATAGGGGTTACTAAGGGGGATACTAGGAGTTTGGACTATGGCTCATATGCGTGCGGCATATACCCTGGGTATACATGGTAGGCGTCCCAAGATTGAGGGCCCAACGCCAATAATCTTGGACGGGTAATCTGAGGGCCCCTCTTTTTTTTTTGGCGAGGAGCTCTTGGGGATTGAGCAGGTGGATCACTTGAAGTTGAACTGTGCGACTTGGTGTGTTTATGATTTCGGCGCTGCATGGGCCCGATGGGAACTTTTCAGGGACCATAAGTTAGGGATTCAAATTGGAACTTCGCAGCAGCAAAAAGCTTCATATACCCACAAGCTGAAACAATGCGGTGAACCAACTTCAAGAGAATGTATAAAAGCCCTATACAAGGTCTATGTAGAGGGACCATGTCTAAACCCTATACTTTTTAACCTTTCGAGGGGGGAGGGCCCTATAAAGGCACCACGGCGTTGGGCCTCAACCTAGGCAGAGCTTGCAGGGTTGGGGGGCTGTATGGCCCCCATGTCCGGGGTTTGGGGCTTAGGGATTATATTGGGGAGATATGAGGGTTACATTGGAATGTATGTCAGTTATAAAGGCTTCAGGGGTAGTGTCCCAAGCAAATGGGAAACAACAGAGAAGAGGACTTGGAAAATGAAATGGAAAATGACATGGCAACTGGACTGGAGGCTAGGATGTTTAGGACTGCTGTAAGGAAACACTGAAGTGACAATTTTTTAGGAGCGACCTAAACCCTAAAGCCTAAACCCTTGCAAGAAGGGCTGGCTTTCAGCGAGTGTGACTGTTTAAGCCAGGCATGTTTCCGCATCTTGATCCATAACCCCAGGGCTCGAAATGGTCCAATGTAGATATTATTTATAGACTTTGCGGCCCAATGTAGGTACCATTTATAGACATTGAGCCGCAGTGTAAGTGAGCTCGGTTCCCAGGTTTCTGTTTTCCTCTCGGCTGCTCCAGGAATCTAGCCGCAGTCTAGTGTTCAAGACTATGTCTTTTCAAAGCGGGCTTTGCCAGTTCTCCATTCTTCCCTGGCATCGGTACGATGGATTCGCGTGGTCGGTTGTTGGCAAAGCGCAATCCAAAATCCTACTCACTTCACGAGTGTGCACCGGAAAATCAGAGTATTTCTACCATCTCAAAGGCACAAGCCTTGATAATCGACGAAGGGACCCCCCTCGCAGGGGCTGTTTGGTTGGCGCACACCCCATGCCCTGCTGCATGAAAACCGAGGAAGGCTGCGAGTATCGAGTCTTGAGTGACCCGACAGTTCAGCGCTGGATGTTTCTTGGCCGGGGTTGGTCAAGGGTCTGAGGATTCTCGTGGGAGTCATGTCAGGTCTATTGTAGAGATCCACACCCCTATCCCAACTTGGCATAAGCAAGAAAAGGAGCGCGTGATAGTTTCCAAAGTGTTACAGCCTTTCCAAGAGCATGCCCAACGTGCATCCATGATTTTGTCAAGCCCTCAACTCTTCTATGACCCTAGATTTCTTACATCCCCCCCTGATATGGCCCCAGTACCCCAGTATGTCCTGATACGATGCCATGTAGTCCCAAAACTTCGTATCTCAATTTATTTAGCCTGGATGTCTAAACTCCAACCCCTCTAAATTCCTGACTCCGCGAAACTCCTAGTCCTAGGCATTCCATGCTACCAGCTCCTAAAGTTTACGCACATAGACTCACGCAAGATTCAGAGCATCAAAGGTACCAACCACCCGAAGAATCCCAGCCCTACACCCCAAACCATCTGAACAAGGTCCCTGAGCCGCGTGAGCCTCAGCGGTGAGCTGCACCATCCGGAGAGATTTCCTGACATTTCCCGCTCCCTGTGCTGATTTGTACAAAGGCTTTAGGGATCCAGTTAAGTCATTCCCCCGTATAGTATCATTTACTCACCACGAAAGGGAAAAGGAGTTATCATAGCCGCAAGCTTAAACCTTAAGAAAACTCTTTAAGAACAGTGACTGGGAGGGGGAATGACCCAAGGTTTCAGATTTATGGATGCAGTTTACAAGAGGCGTGAGGATTTTGGACGTTGCGTGGTGGAGTTCTAGATGGTGAGTTTGTTTGTTTGTCGGGGAACACATCAGAAGCATAGGGATTCTGGTTGTCAATCATGTGGCAGGGTAGTGTGAAGAAAGTGGGATGCAGGTGTTTTGCGCGAAGCTTAGATTGCAAGTTTTAAGATTTGATGTAGGGGTCAACATAATTACCACCGTTATTGTCCCGAAAGGCTATGGTATGAGAAGCTCAAGCCTGTTCGTAATTATTCAGGCCCGTAAAGGACCCCCCCCCGTACTTGTCCTAGAATACTGGATTTATGGTTTCTTTTGTTGGGCCTCGGATTCTTGGCGCGATGGCCCAAGACTGATGGGGATCGGTCTCCTCCGGGTTACCTAGCTGGGCAATGAACTGCTAAAACGGCTATATTTCCACTGTTGACATCACTTTTTCATGCCATCGCTTTCTGCTTCATGGGAATATCCCTTTGTAAGGTTTGGTCCGAGGCATACACTACGGACCTGAAACTGTCCTCCATATGAGGTGAGATGGCCACTGCTGCTATGGACATCATGTGTGAGGACCAGACCAGGGTTTCGGGTATTCTCTTCGCGCCCCCAAAGGGGACCTACACACACTGTAGTACTTTAGGGGGGCCTTCACAAGGTTCCAGGCTTGTTCCGGCCAACTGCCCATGGCGTTCATTCTCCTAGAATGCGACCTAAACCAGGACAATCCGCAAGCCCTGAACTGAAGCCCTATAGATGCAGGAGCCATTCGTGGAGACCAAGGGGGATTTCTGCGAAATGCGCCGAAAAAAGATCTCAGCGTTCGCAAACATGCGCCACAAGAAATAAGCATGTTTCATGCCCCTCAGGTTCCAGGGCGTGTCATGGCGACTTAAACAAAGGAGTTTCGGCTTTCAACTGTTGCTGCTAGTTGGCTTCCAGCCTCAAAGATGGGGTCTGAGCCCCTGTGCTACAAGTGTTCAGTCCTCGTGAGTTGAACATTTTCAATGCGGTCTCAACCATACCTCCCCACTGGAGTTTACGGAGCTGGGTCCTAGGGCTCTGAAAACCCCAGACCCAGAGCTTTTGGGTTCCACATGTTAACAAGACATCCTTCTTAGAAATCGTGTCCAAGTGCGGCTGTTAAGGCTTCAAATTGACCCCTAGACCACCAGTAGGGTGCCGTCATCATAAGCTGGCCGGGGTGCTGTGGCAGGGTGCACATAACTGGGACATTTAAGGTGACCTCATCCGACCTCACCCTAAAGGGTGGATTATATGGGGAATAATACCAACATGGCTTTAGATTTGGAATTGAGAATATCTTAAACTACCCTGAGGGGATTTGCAGTTCAATAGGTGATGTTGCAATAGGTGGTAGGAACGCGTGGGGCTTTCGCAGGATTTTGGCAGTAGTCAAAACGTTTAACAAGTTCCAAAAAATTTGGATGCCTCAAGCTCCACATGCCCGGAAACCGTCCTCAAAGCCAATTAGCCCAGTGTTGACGTACCCTAAACCAAACCAAAGGGTCCAAGCACCAAATAAATCATATACTTACCCAAAAGTGCACTAGATTTTTTCGAGTGCCCAAATCGCAAGTACCGAATTATTGGATACATGGACATTTAGGTTAGTTCTCTAAACTGTGAACCTTCAAATGAGCCATTCCTGGCTTGGAGGTTGCTCCACAGTTCTATGGGGACTGCTCGCAGTCAGACTTCCAGGTCGCTGTTTTTCCATGCTTGCTAGAAGATATGGGTTATAGAGATAATGTCAATGTGCTGTGTGCTTGATAGCAGTAAGAAGCCAAATAGACATGCAGAAGCCTTGCAACTATGGGGATGGTTGGTTCTGTTTTGTGGCAAAGAAGCAGGGCTTAGGAGGTTGGCGAATAGCTGAGCCCAAGCAAGGTTACAGGCATAATTATTATACTAGTAACGCCAAATACCTACAGCTTAGTAAGGCCAACTGTAAGAGGTACAACCCATGAAGCTGCAGGCAATTCGGGCTGACTGGTACATTTCAGCGAGCAGTAGGCTTCTGAGAATGAGGATGAAAGATACATCTCTGAAGGACAGTTCCATAGCGCACCCGAAGGGTCTAAGCACTTAGATATTCGCCAAAAACCATTTGAACCCTCTAGGATACATAGCAACCTTGATGGGTGGCTTCTGGCTGGTGTATCCACCTGGGATCTCATCACGACATCCTTGCACTTAACAGGCTTTGTAGGACCCATCCGCCTTGTCATGAGCCCAGAAGACAGCTTTTGCAATTCTACGGGACATTGGTTTCAGAAACAGCTAGCCATGAAATCGCAGGTTGTTCCAGCTTCACTTCAACTCCTCTGACAAGAAGCCCTGATGTCCTAAGACCCCAGTACCACATGCCAAAGTTTGGAGATGTGCCGCTCTGAGAAGTTTGGACATGTAACTGAAGCTCTCCGCCCCAGTAGACTCTCTCTTAATGCCCTGAGACAGAACGTTTCAACATCAGATGTGTTATTTTCGGTAGAGCCAACTGACGCACGAGGATGCTCCATCAAGCCCTACACCTCCAAACGTCACAAACTGCAAAGTGCATTTATGCCAGGTTGCAGTCCCTTCTGAGCTTAGGAAGCTAGAGACCGAATCTTGTACCCCCTCCATGTATGAGGCCTATAGAACCCCCCATTTTCACTTCTAAGCGGAGGTCTTCAAAAACCGTGCGGCTGCCTGGTACGAGAAGCGGCTTGCAAGCTTGCAGCTTTTCCATGACAGCATATTGGGATAATGGAAAATAAAATGGAAACCACTATATTATAATATGGGTTATATTGGGATAATGGAAAATAAAATGGAAACTACTATATTATAATATGTGTTATATTGGGATAATGGAAAATAAAATGGAAACCACTATATTGTAGTATGGGTTATATTGGGATAATGGAAAATAAAATGGAAACTACTATATTATTATATGGGTTATATTGGGATAATGGAAAATGAAAAGGAAACTACTATATTATAATACGGGTTATATTGGGATAATGGAAAATAAAATGGAAACTACTATAATAGACATAGTATAACTGGGTTTGGGGGTTGCGGGCTTGCAGGCTTTAGTTGCGTAGATTTGCTTACGGCGCGTTAAACTTTGCTTAGGGGCTGGGGCTTATTTGCCAGGATCTGGGGACCGGGAGAAACAGTAATCCATGCGCACTTCTCTTGGGGCTTCGGTGTCATGATATCCGAGTTTGTCCGTTTCAATTGAAGATAACAGGCAGGCTCGCATGGTTCGGAGCGTTTGGAATATGCCTCAAAATGCAGGTAGCGCTGCAAGCCCCAGACAAGCAGGCCCTTCCTCAAATGACCACCGGAAAGAAACAGTGTGAAGCACCTTCAAATGGATTGGGGCTATCCACGGCAACAAAAGCCTGTGGTCGCTAGCCAGCCTGCCTCCCAAGGGTTCCACGCCTAAACAGGACATGACGCTGCTCATCAACAACTTTGAGACTGCGTACATGAACTGTCCTGCAGCTGCTTTGCTAGCAGCAGCGCGGCCGCAAGTGATCCGTTCATTGCCGCGCAAGAAGCTTGCCGCATTGTCCTGTCAACGATGAATGCTTCGGTCAGGCGCTGCACGCTGTCTGCCCAACTGGGACAAGACTACATGTTTTTTGTGCTCAGACCTTGCAATGGCCATAAAGCCACTGTGCTTTAAACCCACGCGTCGACCCAACGGCCTGAGGTCAAAGTCAGCCAGATCTCCGTGAGAATCGTGAAGGTAGAAGGAGTGATGGGATCATACCCCTGCATTCCACTTCAAAGACAGTGCGGGGTACCCTTACATACAGGATGTCCGAGCAATCTCTCCCGATGTTCATGGAAACAAAGTCCATGCGCATCATCCGTGAAGATTCCTATGTTGCCCCTTATGCCCTACGTTACCGTATATCATCCCTAAGTTACCCTATATTAACCTGAATAGTAGCTTCCATTGTCATTTCCGTTATCCCAATATATACCCTATAATCCTTATATAACCCATTGTAGTCGTTTCCATTTTATTTTCCATTATCCCAATATAATCCCAATACAACCCATTGCTGTCATCCCTTGTCCTGGAAGCCAAGGTTCTCCTGAAGCTGGAGGCTGCCTACTTTGAAGAAGCCGAAAAGTGGGATGCATTGCTGGAGCTACTTGGCGATTCCTCTACAAGTTTCTGATTCGTCTGTGTTCCTTTTGAAGGAGTTCTGCTGTCCTGGTGGTGGAGACAGGGACTGGGCTTTCGAGATACAAGCTGGTGCTGATGTAAATCTAGGCGTTAGAGCCGCAGATCCCAAGGATTCCATGTGGGTGGTTGTCAAAATTATGGGCCCTTTTTGGATCCCTGTTATAATACGGCACCCAAAAAGGGACCATAATTTTGACAACCACCCATGTGTACAGGGTGCAACCACAGTGGCCATACACCCTGCTTGGAGGTTCATGCTTGGTTCTACGTTGGAGCGCAGGCATTTTGCGTCACTGCTACGCCTGTCCAACTTACAATCTCACAGCTATGTCTGAACTTCCTAGTTTACCCGCAGCTCTAAACACAGGCCTTCTTGACTTAAGGGTTCAAGTCCGGAAACGAGCTTGGACGCACGCATGAAAATGTGAGGTTTTATCTACCTCAAATTCCCCAAAAATGAAGGCCGTACCGCTATCTGATAACAGTGGCGGCATGATTTGGGTGGTCGGGGTTCCCTAGTCTTTCTGGTTATGCGGCTTTTCATGATTTGTGTCACCTGTTGTCCGTACTTCTGACCGTGTACAGAACGTTGAGTGTGCATCACCATCTTGACCATGATCCCTTCAATCATGGAACTGAAACGTTGGAACCTTATTTCGCACAGATAGTGGCCAGAGCCCAAATTGGCAATCCATTTCGTAGTCTTTGCTAGCCAACCCAATGGAGCAGCAGGTCAAGATCTTTGGGAGTTTCTAGGAAAGCTGCCATGGAGCCTGGTCCATCCATATAGGCTTGTCGTCATCAGGAATAAGAAATTTTGCGACTGCTCGTGGAAGTATATGCTCTGTGCGAAGTAATAAGGTTTGTGCTACAATCTTGGGCTTGCGTTTCTGCTTGGCCTAATGCTTGGTACAATATTTCTTGCCTCACTCTTGAAGTCAGCTATGACCCCATGATTGTGATCGTTCTGCATATTTTGTGAATATATGCCAAGGATCTACATCAGCACTCTGAACCGAGCGCTTGCAGAAGGCCGTCGAACGATTCAATTACTCCGTCCTTGCCTTGGGGTGTGGGTTTTCAGATTGAGCGATAGTCGGTGTCAGGCTCACTTGGAGCTTACATTCTGCAGATCTTGGAACATGACCCTTAGGAACCGGGATTGGGGTGGAGAACGCTTGAATCATCTTGCGGTTGTGCATGTTTGGATCAAGTTGCAACAATTTCACCTGACCTCACCCAACAAGAGGGATTACTGGCTTGAAGGTGCAGGCATGGGTTGACACAGGCACGCGGATGTCAGTGCAAGTCCGCCACTCACTTGACAGCTCGTAGTCCCAGCATACCTCTAGACAAAATCACTATTCTCTAATGACCCTAAGACATCACCCTGTCATTGGGGAACATGCAAAGTACTCAACAACCAACGCCACATGAGCCCAAACCGAATCCCTCCGCGGCACTTGTATTCAACACATTCCATCCATCCATCCATCCATCCATCCATCCATCCATCCATCCATCCACCTTTCTGTTTAAACCTGAATAGTCTTTGATGTAAACCACCAGGTCGCCAACATCTTGAACCATCTCATCCGTAACAAAGCTTTGGGCTCTGTTGAGTGCACTAGCGATTGCCTGCGGCTGTGAAGTGCTCCAAGCTTTTCCAAGCCGCCCGGCGCACAAACGATCAGCTGGCAACAGCAAGGATGAACAGGAGTCAGAACAATCATAGCAATACTAAGGGTAAGAGTTGGAGTAGCAACATTACTGGTAGTGGTGGTGGTGGTGGT
>CAJNIZ010010890.1:45997-123931 GCA_905231905.1 Symbiodinium pilosum | reverse complement strand
GCCTCAACAGGCTTGGCAGCCCCTGCATACTCTGGGGTTTAAGGTTTAGGGTTTAGGGTATAGGGTTTAGGGTTTAGGGTATAGGGTTTAGGGTATAGGGTTTAGGGTTTCGGGTATAGGGCTTAGGGTTTAGGGTATAGGGATTAGGGTTTAGGGTATAGGGTACACTGGTTACTTCTCGATGAGCCTTAAAGTCAAGTCCCGCAGGCCCTACATGCCGAACAGAAATCCCTCGAATTCGCAACCCTTTTGAACCTACAGGTCCTTAACTCCCAAACCCTTTTGGAACCCTAGCTCCCTTACTCCTGACCCCCTTTTCCTAAACTGATAACTGTCACCGAGGCACCACCACCGTACTGCGATCGAAGCTCCTGGTAGAGACGGCTCCAGTCTGCAAGCGCTTGCTTGTAGACGCCTTTCTTAAAAGGAAACGGAGGAACAGAAAAGAAAACGGAAACTACTACAGTTACCCCAAGTACTACAGGTTTTCAGGTTTCGGGCTACTAGAAGGAATGGAGGCACGGAAAAGAAAATTGGATCTACTGTAGGGTTTACGAGGTTCTCTTCGCTCGGCTCTTCACAGCTGCTGGTCGGGGCGTTATGGGAACGAAAGAATAGATCCCATCACTCCTAACGGTCACCAGTTAGTCCTTTGGTTTGGGCACTTCGGGTGTCTGGCCTGTATCTTGAGACGGCCACTGCATACCAAGCTGAAGAAAACCCATACTATTCACACTACAAACCCTGCCCCAAGTTTGAAGGAGCTAGGGTCATGAAATATGTGTATATATATATATACCGATATAACCTCTGTAAACCCCCTTTTGGGGGAGCCTAAACCGTAAACCCTAGTTTCCCCAACTTGCAGGGCCTTGAGCTTGCGACAATTCTGATTCCAGTCTGTTAGTCTCAGCAGCTGCGTCGTTCATGTGATCCAGCAAAACGGGCACTTGCCTTGGTCAAGGGGGGCTTTAGGGTTTGGGGTACCCAGCAACATGGGCTTAAAGGGGTTCCAGCGTTTAGGGTACCCAGCGAAATGGGCACTTGCCTTGCTAAAGGGGGTTTGACGGTTTAAGGTATACTTGCATGTCGTAAGGGGTCTGAAACCTTACATGGGATATGGCAGATTGCCTAACTCATGGTCCCTTAGTGTTGAGGGTACCCCACAAGGTGGGATGTTGAGGGTCTTCGGAGGGTAGACGCTGTATATCCAGGCTGTGGGCTTGCATTTGATACCTTCTTCCTGCACCTTGCTCATGGAATGGCATATGTCAAGCTCCCTACTGACACCCCTTGCTTAGGGTTTAGGGTTTAGGCTTTGGGGTTTAGGGCATCATCACTTGAATTCCTGTGAGGCTTGCTTGGGGCAGGTGTCCTCCGAGCGGGGCATCAGTACCACAGCAAGTGGCGAAGTTAACTCTAAACCCTGAACCCTAAACTCTAACCCCCCCCCCATTACCTGCGGAGCCGGCCTGATATGCATTAGTTTGAGATCGCACCATAGGGCCTTCCTTGTTTTACTTGCGCTCATTCGGTCGGGCTCATCAAGAGCGCTTTAGGGTTTAGGGTTTAGGGCGCGCATGAGTCCATGGTCGCATAAGTCCATGGTAGGAATTGTAACCCAGCTGATTACTGGACATAGGTTCCTCATTAAGGACTACATGAGGGAGAATTGACAATAGCTAACAGAATGAAAAGGATAGTAATAGCCATGGCAATGACAATAGCAATGCAGCAGTTATTGTCGTAATACCCACAGCGTGATCTTGACAGGCGATCAGGGTGGAGCCGGTTGGGGAGGCAAATACGTTCAAGCCACGTGCAAAACTGTACTTCAGCGTCTCCTTTGTCTTGCGGAGATTCAACCTAAACCCTAAACCCTAAACCCTAAACCCTACCGGTGAGCTTGTTGCGTGTGCAGCGCGCAAAATGCCGAAGGGACGGCGGTTTGCAGCCGCGGCTGGAGCTCTTGCAACATCTTCGGGGAAGGTCTAAGGGTGGAGCACCTATATAGTTACTCTTACATTATCCCTATATATACCCTTTAATCCCTATATAATCCTATATGATAGCGTCGATGTGTAGCTCAGCAAAGACACTTGAAGGCAGGCGCAAAAGCGCAATTGCTGAGAGGCACAGCACTTGCAATCCCACACGCCAAAGCAACACCCAGCGCAAACAAAAACCGCGGTATTGCGCGTAGGACCATTCCGCATCCCGACAACTTACGATGCAAGGTCCACGACATGCCACGCAGGCCCAGATTTCGGACATTTCTGGCCGCAATAATCAGGCCTCGTAGAAAATCTCTACAGTAATAAATCCCCCTACATGATACCATCATAGATTAGGGGGAATATTTGTGATTTGGTGGGGTGGCGGATTTTATTACTACGTGGAGAGGATCAGTACATTGGTTATTCTCAAAATCATGGGCCCCTTATGGTTATAGACTATAGTACGGCACCTAGTACTTCAGGGTACCAAAATGGGACCCTAATTTTGGGAACTACCCATTTAACTCTAAACCTCAAACCCTTAAAAAACACACACACACACACACACACGAACATCACGGGGTTGAAGCCCCCACCTGCCAGATCCGCAGCTGGGGCCGCCACTTGGCAAGTTCATCTTCAAATTCTTGCAGGTCCTTGGACGCCTCAGAGTCATAGGGGCTTTAGGCTGGGTTGCTGCGGAGGAACTTGTATTAAGTTACCCTGATAACTGAGTATATCATTGAGGGTATGCCCCCTCTCCTATAACATGGTACAGTAACTTCATTCAAGTTCAGAAGCCAAAAAGTTGCTTGTGGGGGAGAAGAGTTTCCGGTAATCTTACAGCACTTCAAAACACGTCCCTGGGACAGCCAGCTAGCAGATTGCATCATCATCGTTGGTCGTGCAGCTGCTGGTAAAGGAGTATTAGGACGCTGGTTTCCCAAAAATAGGAGGACCCCAGTATAGACCCCAATATTCTAGAATCCTTCTTATTATATGTAATTCCTGTCCTGATGCTAGGCGTCAATGACTCCTATCTCCACTTCTCACTACTACTGCGAGCATTGCCATCGCTGCTCTCTTTGTAATGCCTTGGAAAATCTACATACCTAGAAATGCATGTGCGTATGTAAATATTTTTGCGTGTGTATATATATATATGTATATGTATATGTATGTGTATATATATATATATATGTGTGTGTGTGTGTGAGGGTTCCTTCGTTTGCAGGAAAATTTCGGTCGTTGCGTGATCAGGGCTTGTTGAGGACATGGGAATCTGTCTCGGACCACGGCCTAATCTCCGTGTAGCTCTCATGGGGGTTCCAAAAATTCGGGGTACCTTTAGAGGGACTATATAAGGATTATAGAGGGGTCTATAGGGGTTATTCAGGGTTCCCCAAAATCGGGGTACCTTTTTTGGGGAGGTTCCTCAAATACGGGCTATAGTATTTGGTGGTCCATATTGGGGTCGCCCCTATGTTGGGAATCGACCATTTGTACCCAGTACTCTTGTTTGACACTATACACACAATGCCTTTTGGATGGATGTACCCGGTAGTATTTGTTGATTCTGTAAAAGGAATTCTTTTTGGAGAACGGTTCTTAACGGAGAACAATATATTGAGAACGACATGAAGAAGGTCACAACATCAAGAATGACAGCTTCCCAACAACCTGATACAGTTCTCACCTCACTCCTCCTACATCATATTACTGAGCCCCTGGGGTATAGCGACACGGGGTTCCTATTTTGCGTCTCTAGATGTGTATACATATAAATGAATATATAAATGTTGATGGGCTTTCTGCAGCCCCCGGTGTGTCTGTGTCTGTTTACGCATACAAACCCAAAACAGCCGTCTGACAAGCAGCCATAATGTGGACTTCCTTCGAAGCCCCTTGCGGGTCCGCCATGACAGAACCACACATCCTCGCAAGCTCTGGGAGAGATGGAACAGGAACAAGCCAAGTTACTGGAGAACCTGAAGGTATTATGTAATAGGTCTATAGATGTGTATGAGGATGGACAAGGTTTAGGCTTTCAGGGTATATACTCCCCCAGATTAACATCGAACCCCCAAAATGGGACTACTGTCCTTGAAGAAGGGGCTGCGTGGAATTCAAAACCTGTTTGGGGTGCCTCTTTGCTCATGATGAATCACTACTTCGTCGAAAATGATGTGGCTTCTGTTGCAGGTTTCTGAGCCTTTTCAAAAGCGCTTGCTACCAGGAAACGGCAACATGGTGCTCCAGCCCTAAAACACCTGGCCAAAACAAATACCTGCTGGGCTGCTGGGCCACAATCATCAAACGTACATTTCTGCCGAAAAACCTTGGAAAAGGAATCCAAACAAAAACTGCACATCCACAACCAGGTGCTGTCGAAGGGCCTTAAGGCCCCCTCTTAGGTGGGTCACGGGTGACGTGGACTCATGGACTCGCTTTGCTTTTTGAGCCCAGAACGGCAAGCCACATGAACTTGGTTCAGGGATTAGGGTTGAAGGCAAACTTACAGGCGTCAGGCTGCATTGTCTGCAGGGACATGTCGGACTCTGACATAATCCCTCCGCGCAAATATCAAGACCCCCGATGACCGATCCCGTTTCCCTGTCTTGCACAATCCCACTGCAACATTTAGCTTAGAGTGTTTTGGGATTGTTTGTATTCGGAAGGTGCTGGGTTTTCAATTGAAGGGCCGGGAATAAATTTCCCGAAACGTAGATAGGCTTTGTTCAGAGATCTGGACGATGACTTTGCCAGTATCGTGCGGCTTTCAAGGACGGGTACACAACACGAACACCCAACTTGCTGGCACGAAATCCCAAACTGTCAATTGCTCCCTAAACCCTAAACGCCCCGGAAGCTTGAACCTCTTGTTTTCAACCCTAGACCACAAATCCTCAACCCTAAACCTATGTAATCCTCGATGTCTTTTCAAACCTTACAGCTGGCTCTGCCCCTGCCTGCCTAGACTTGAAGGGCGTGCCGTGTGGCCTGATGCTCGAGTTCACCACATGCCTGTTGTGCCACAGGCCCTTGCCCAAAACTCCTCTGGACCTTGAAACCCAGCCCGCAACCCAAACCCTGAAGCCCTAAATCCTGAACCCTAAATCTGCACCTCTATACCCTCAATCTTAAACCCTATACCCTGAAAAAAACCCTGTACCCTCAATCCTAAACCCTAAAATAGCCCCTATAAACCCCTATAACCCCTACAGAATCCCATATAACCTCTATATAACCCCTAAATCCCTGTAGCTTCCATTTTCTTTTCCATTATCCCCTATACCCAACACGAAACCCCTCAGCCCACCTCACTGCAAGGAATCTGGCCAGACAGTTCACAGACCCGGAGGTACAGAAACTCGGGCGTCGAAGTTAAAGCTGCACCTTGACCATGTAAGCAATAGGGTTGAGGGTTCAGGGCTTAAATTCTATGGGGATTATGCAAGGATTTTATGGGTATCGGGTATTTACGGTTGAGGGATAACCCCCAGAACGGATAATAACATGGAAAAGAGAGTTGAAAATGAAGGGGAAACCGGCATTACATGATGGCCTGCAAAGCTTATGGGTGATCGAAAATGAGCGTCCCAATTTGGGGGTTCACTTTACACGGCCTTGTAGATCCCAATCGTATTTTGGTGTCTCTATTGCCCCTTGCTTACAGAAACTAACTATGACTTTGGGGTGTGGATTAGTATTGTACTATGAGGTGTCCCTGCGAGGATCATGAAGGGGGTGTTTTGAGAAACTTCAGAGCGTAGTGTCCAGAGCTTGCTTCAAGTAGTGTAGACCCGTGATTAATAAAAACCCTCCTTTCAAGGGCCTTAATATAAGGATCCCTATTATAATCTCTATTAAGGGGAGGGGGTTTATTCGTTAGGTCTGAGGCTGTTGGGTGTGTTCAAAACTGGTGGGGATCCCAATTCGGGGTGGTCCCTAAAATGATGATGAACAGATTTTGGGGGATGTGAAATGAGGACAGATCTAGGGTAAGGATTTCTTAGGGTTTAGGGTTTAAGGTTTAGGGTGAAAGAATCCTGCCCACAGTGGCCAGCCCCAGTTCGGCGAATGAAGACGAAGAACCTGCCTGCCTAAGCCCGGCATTGAAGCCCAGATAAACACCAGGTCTGTTTGAGGTGACCCGTGCTATATCTATACAATAAATCGACCAGCATGGTGCTAGTAGTAGGTATTTTGGCCCCTACCCTACAATCAACAGAGACCCGCATGTTGCAAAGATGTTCTTGGGCCCGTAGAATGTCCTAAGCAAGCATGCCCGCTTTGCGACAGATCTCTAGGACAACTACAATCTGGGAGTTACCCCAGATAAGCCATGTATTTCCTATACATATATGTATATATCTATAAATAACTTATAACCAACCCAACCTCTAACAAAAATGCCGTATGATACCTCACGTTTGTCTATCCCTCAATAACCCTAAACCCTAACCCCTAAACTTCCCTACACATTAAACCCCTACGGTCCTCCTTAAGTAGATAGAATATGGGGTAGATGGGGATCTTATTATAATAGCCACATTCTATCTACTTAGGGGGGACGATATACCTAAACCCTAAACCCCTAAACCCTAAACCCCCCTGGACCAAGCTTGGAGCAGTTTGGCATCCGATGAGGCTCCTGGAACTCCCTCAGTCAGAGGATGGATTTGGTTGGGGCTTAGGGTAGGGAAAGGGAACTTAGGATTGTGGTTAAGGATTTAGGAATTATGAAGGGATTTGTGTAAGGATTTTAGGGTTAGGGGCCGACACGATTGGAATGCGATTTTGAGGCATATTCTACGAATATACAGGACTGATGTTAGAACTTACTCAGAGGTCTACCTTGGAGGCCTTGAGGGCTGCGAAGGGAAGTTTATAATTCTCGGGTTCCTCGATTCCTAAAGCAGGCCTCAAACCGGGAGTATGGTGCAGGGATCGAAGGACGTAGGGTTGAGCATGCCAGTGCCACGTTTCGGGACTGCTGCTTTGTACCGCGGCTTGATGAATGGGGGAACCGTATTCAGGCACCCTCACAGGTTGTAAGGTTTACGCATGAGCTACTTCTGCTGAACTGCAAGTAAAGCAACCAGGCCTCAGAGGCATTTCATTCTAGGCATGTATGCTTTTGAGTCGCTCTTGACATTGAATGGGACTTGTTCCAGAACAGGCTGCCGAAAAGCTAGGCTGCATATAAAAGACCCACCAGCCAGCAGATAATGACCCTCCTTGTGGTAAAGTTCTAAGGAATCCCAAGTCCGAAATCTGCAAATTCCGCAGCCCTACGCAGCAGCCCTACGCAGACTAAAACGCCTGATAACTTCCAGATGGCCATTTCTGGAAACAGGGTCTTTCGTTACACCTTCTGAAAATCAGGATCCGTCAACGTGATGCTCCACATGAGGTACTGGTTTGCGACACGTTCCCTGACAAAGAGAATTAGGCGCCGGCGGCGGACAGCGCAAAAGAGGCAGCTTTTGTTCAGGCCCGGCATCGGGAATGGAGGCCTGGGCCCATTGAAGGTCCCTCATCCCGTTTTGGGGTTCCGAGAATTTGGGGATACTGCCCGCAAGAATGGAGAATTAACTGGAACAGAATGAAAAGTAAATGGAAACTGTGGCTATGTATAGGGGTTTATGGGGATCAGGGTTTACATGGAAGGTTGCTAAAACTACGGTCCCTTAGGTACTCTAAATACTAGTAACTTCACAGGGTCGCCAGCAAGGGAGCGTGAGTTTGACAACCCCCCACTTGTGGGCACCACATGCAGTACGAACCCAACAATTCAGATACTTTCCAAACAGCGCTTTGCACATCCGCTTATGCCCCCTAAACCCTAAACCCTAAACCTCCCTATAGCCATGACCCACCTGTAACTTCCATGCGCCAACTCTTTTGACAAGCCCCTACTTTACAAAAGCAACGCTTAACAACGATATTCACCCAAGAAAACGGCAATATTTTGGGAACATGCAGTACTAGAGGTGGGGACTTTCTTCTTCAGGGGCCTTTACCCTAAACCCTGAGATCAACGAACCTCTGAGGCCTCGCGGAAAATGCCGTGCGGGTGAAAGCTTCGACTGCAGCTGGGGAAGCCTGTCTCAGCTTGGGTTTATAGTCCCCCTTAAGTAGAATAAGGGGTATATTGTGGGATAATGGAAAAGAAAATGGAAACTACTACTTAGGGTTTAGGATATAGTCCCCCTTAAGTAGATAGAATATGGGGTATATGGGGATCTTATTATAACATACCCAAAGCCATATTCTATCTACTTAAGGGGGACTATAGGGGATATGGAAGTGTATACACTCCCCCAAACTAACATGGAAACTCATGTATAACCCCCTTGTAAAAGGCCTGTAGTCTCTATAGGGCTATTTTTGGGTTTCCATGTTAGTTTCCGGGAGGGTAGGGTTCCTGTCCGGAGTTTTGCGCGGGTTTTGACCGGTTTTGTTTTTCAACCTCTGGCTGCCTGTGGCCCTAGACAAGTTCTATTCATCTTGAGCTTGATGTTTGAGGGTGGAAGGTTTCGCCGTTGCAGGAAGCAAGGAGTGACTACAGGGAGTACTAAAGGGGATTCTATGGGGCTTGATAATGGGGATCCACCCACCCATGCCTTCCCCCTGAAGTGCCAGTAAGGTTAGGGTTGAAGCTGAAGGGTAAGGGTTGGGTACTGCCCCGAAGTATATATACATATAGTACACTGAACTCTAAACCTCAAACCCTGAACCCTAAACATAAGTGTTTATGTAAATATGTGTATATAAATATATATTCATATGCATGTAGCCCTTAATGTTACCTGTTCCAGGGGAGGGGGGGCAGTTACCCAGCCAAGGTCAGGGCCTGGGCAGGCTTTCCAGTTCGAGACGTAGAGAGTTGAAGATTGGAAGTGGGTTTTAGGGCTTTGTGGGGAGTTAAGGGTTTTCGGTTAAGGGTTGGGGTAGCTTATGTTTACGGCTTTAGGGCTGAGGGTGTGAAGGGCTTTACAGTTTAGGTCAAAGGTTTGGGTTGTTGATGGGCCTAGGGTTTAAGGGCTTCGGGGCCAGGCTCTTGGAGTTGAGGCTTCTCGGGCTTGGGGATTAAGAGCGTAGGCAGTATGAAGCAGTGATGTTAGCCCAAACAGAAGCTACGGTAGGCCGCTACTTGGTTGCAACCAAGTACCACTTAAGGGTTTGCCTACATGGAAATTCTTAGTTCCGTCTGGGGCGTGCGAACTGGAGGTTTTTCAAGATCATGGCGCCCTTGTGGCAGTTGCAATAGGATCCTTGTATTTTCATGTTCGGCCTGCATATGTCAGAGACCCTTGAAAAATACCCAAGTAGTGACCACCCTGATCAGACTTACAGCTACCTACTGGTGCTAAAAAAGAGCCTGGGAATGGAGACAGGAACCCTAAACCCTAGGCCCTAAACCCTAAACCATGATAAGAATCCACTCCCCACCCTGCCTTGCTTCTCGAGCTGCCTTTCATAAGAATTCTGAGGTCTCCTTAGACCATAAACTCTATACTCAAGATGGCTCTATACAACCCTACGTCTCCCTACATCACCCCGTATAATGCCTACACAACCTTTCTGTCCTTACAGAACCCCGTATATCCCTACATATCCGTATAAAAACCCTCATCCCCTACCTGTGCTGACGCTGAGCATTGACAGGTCCTTCTGCGACCTGGGGCAGGATTTAACGTTAGGGTCGCAATGGTGAATGGGCTCGCAATAAGCGAACTTTTGGCTGAACGGATTAATAATAATCGAACCAGAATGATCACCGGCAATGGAAAGTTAATTGACAGAGTCCGAAACGTTTGCCGAAATTTAAAATCTTCTACTTGTCTGGGGGAGGGGTGTGGTTAATTTTACGCCCCCGCTTTACCCCTGAATTCTATAAGCCCTAACTAAACCGGGTTTAGGGAGTTCACTTCAGGGCTTTGGGATCTATACAGGCATGTTATTCCGCAGGGATTACGATTCAGGGCTCAGAGTTTGGGTCTAGAATAGTACTGCGAATAGTAATGATAACCATGATAATATTACCTGGTTGAAACTTTCGCTTTTCCCCACCTAGCTTTCTTGGTTTCGGGATACCGGCCCCAACGTAAACCCCAAAATACATTAGTCTTGTCTAGGGACCCGAGAAAGGCACTCTCAATCTCCGACTCCCCCACTACGGTATACTTGGAGGGCCATGGGGTAGGCATCCCCCAGGTGGCCCGCGACTCCCAAAGGGGGCAGGAGCCATTCACAACAGACAATTCTGACGAGGTGCTTCGTAAGCTATTAGGGTGGAGGGCTTGGGAATGTGTAGGGTTCAGGGTTTAGGGTTAGGGAATCTTCTCTGGTCAAGGGTTCAGGGTTGGGTTAAGGACGCCTGGAACATCAACAGCTTTCTGCCAACCACACAACTTCCCACAAAACGGTCCCAAATCTCTGAGAAAGCAGGTCCCATGTGCTCGGGTCTGGGGCCAGCTAATCCAGAGAAGCCCAGTCCAATCCCTTAGCCATGATGAAGCCCTATGCCCAAAATCCTGCTGAAGTCCTGCAAAAGGACCTAATAGATTTAGGGTTTAGGGTTACATTCTTAAGTGCCAAGCCTCTTCGGTTATAGCTATCCCTTGAAACCTACAACTCACAGCAGGCCTGTCCACCATCCCCCTACACCCGCTTCCCCTCCGCAGCTGCGGTCTGGGTGTGTCACTTCACCGGGGATAGTGGTAGGTCTGGCTCGGAATCCTCTGGCAGTTTAGGGTTTAGGGTTTAGGGTTTAGGGTTTAGGGCTTAGGCGTGTTAGGTAAGTAAACTTGTTGACCCTTCGAATTGCTGTGACAAAACTACACCCACCCAGGCCCCACTAATGTTACAGATTCCTTGTCGCAACCCCAATACAATTGGTGTAATGTCCGATAATAGGTCCCAGGGCGTTCAATATTTGACATGACTACTTAAATGTCACAACGACCAACCCAGTTGTGGGCTTTCTGCTGAATGTGTAGGGTTCAGGGTTTGGGGACCGCAGCAAGCCAGGCGACACCAATGGATGTACGGCGAATCGAAATTGCATGCAGGTCTCCAGAGATCATAGGGGCTTACATGGTTTCGCTTTTTAGTAGCCTTTCTCAAATCAGGGGGGAATGGAAGAAGGGTACTCTTGGCAAGTGTTAGTGCGCCTTTGTCACGGCAACTGCAAACATCGCTTTTCCGAAACATGGTCATCATGATGCCCACGCTTGCTCTCGAAGTGAGCGTTGCTTGTATGGCTACTGAGCAGTGCAAGAATACTGTTGAATCCCTAAACATACCAGCGTAATCGTTGAAATCAAAAACCAATTGGTGATTGTGCCGCGTGCGTGGAGGCAATGACCAGTGTGATCAGCATTGGCACCTCCCCTAACATCTAACGCCCCACCCCCTCCCCCCTTTTGTTAGATGATATTCCTAGTGTGGTCCCTATAATATGTTAAGACTAAGTAATATTTGTGAGGGTGCACCTATGTGTGTTTGTATTTCATTTTAGGGGGAGGGGGTGAACTGCTATCAGTCATGTATGGGATGTTGTTGTTTTTTGTCTCACCCATCTGGGATTTTGATGGCTATCTCGGTTCCAACAGCCCTGTGCGTGGAAACCTTGAACCCTAAACAATGCTTTTTAAGTTGCACGCCTTAAAATCTTGAAACTTGGCGGGACCACCCAACTAACCCCATCAACTCCGAAACGAAAATGGGTCTGAAACGATCTGAATGCCCTGAACACACAAAACATTCGATCTAAATCCCAAACCCTATCTAATTTTGCAACCAGACCCCATCGTATGTGACCCCAAGCCCATCCGAACCTTCATCCTTGTCCCTGACAATCCCCGAGCCATCCCAAGCTCAAGTGGTGGAATTTCACCCACAGCCGAACCCGGCAGAAAACAAAACACAAGCAAACTATTTAGGGTTCAGAGTTTAGGGTTAAACAACAACTAATAGGACCATATACAGGTTATATAGGGATAATGGGGAATCAAATGGAAAAGAAGATGGGAATTAAATGGAAAGTACTATTTAGGAATATGGGGTTACAAACAAACAAACAAACAAACAAACAAACAAACAAACAAACAAACAATTGAGGCTATAATCGGGTTACAAAGGGGTATTATAGGCGTATTATAGGGATTATAGGGGGTATATTGGGGTTATTATGGGGACAATGGGGAAACTACTATGAGAAACAAGCAAACGAACTAAGTAAGCGGAGAAGACATAGTCCACAAGCTCTCAACCTTGAAGCCCCAGCCCTGAATTCAGAGTAGGCGGACCTTACCCTAAACCCTAAGCCCTATAGTGTATTCCCTTATTCCTTACTAACCCCAGTAAGTTTAGCAGAAGGGTTTCCTCATCTTCGAAGCTTTGAGTGAACTGTGACGGCAAGCTGTCCGATACACTGCCTGGAAGCTAAGGGCTTTCGAGGGCATAGGGGGACTTAGTAGTAATGGAAACGAAAATGGAAACGGCTATATTAGGACTTCGTGATGATGGAAAAGAAAATGCAAACTACACTGTTCTTTCGGATTTAGGGCTTGGGGTTAATCACCAGGTTCTGGACAATACTTGGAGGTCCAGTGGAAAGTTTTAAGTAGGTTTCAAGTATGGAAATGATGGGCCATGAAGTTATAGCTATAGCTATGATAGGTGCTACACAAACATTAAATCCCCAAGTTGTCGGGCTGCGCTTCTGGAGTGGTCGATAGCCTCTTGTGGCACTGTAGGTTCTCCTCCAGAAGTCTCCTATCAATTTTGCTATTTCCGCCCGCTGCTGTGCCCAAGTTATGGTTCCCTTCCATCCGACACCCAAAACAGGCAGAGTCAATCATGGGTGGAATCCTGGTTCTGTCACTGAAGCGATTCCTACTCTGGTTCTCTGCTTAAGAAATCTTGGCTGCTACGTGAAATTGCTGTGACCTCTTTCAACAAGAATGGTCAGTCTATCACTCAGATGACCTCCGCCTTCCTGCCTCTATCATCATGGCTACGTACCACTGCCCAGACAGCCTAATACCCGTTCTGGAAGAATATGCCATGAAACATACGCAGGTTCCCAAAGTCATCAAGTGTGCAATCCTTGATTAAGGGGTATTGCAGCTTTGCAGGTATACACTAGGGATGGAATGCTGCGCTGACTATCTCCACGGATGCAGCATTGTTGCCCTGATAATGCCACCACAGTCTACTTCTATCAGCGATGCTCGCGACTTTTCTTCCGACCTTCCCTCCCCGCAGCATCCACAGACTCCCAGCCGTAAACACCACATGATCTCTACATCTCTACTCGTAAACCCTAGACAAGGGCAATCTGTTTTCAATCCAGTCTCCAGCCTAGACAACCTTCACTCCCTTTTCCTCTCTCTCTCTCTCTCATAGAACAAGATTGCTGTCTACCCCGCCGAAGCCTTAAGCCTCATCCATGTGCCCGCCCTACAGTGTAGAAGACTGAATGATGTTCCCCCTCATAAACGTTACACTAATGTAGTATAATATAATTCGAGCACTAGATCAATAAAAGGGACCATATTTAAAGAATTTGTTGGGGAAAAATAGCCGTCCAAGACTAATTTCAATTAGGTGGAATTTCGTATGGGGAAAAGGGGACTAGATTTAAAGAATTTTTTTGGTGGACCAATCCTGAAAATCGAGAAATTCAATGCATTCCTATTCATTTTTTCATTGGTAGAGGTCCAAGAGCCCCGATGACGTGGGAATGCATTCCTATTCTTTTTTANNCCAATCATTCTTTTAATCTGGCGCCATTTCTTATTCTGGCGGGGGGGGCGGGGGGGCCCCCAAATTTCTCCGGCGCTAGGATTACAGCCAAACCCAATGCTGAGCACGCAGGCACCTACACATGTCCCTATGCCAGCTTTTACAGAGACCAAGTTGCCACTGGATTTGGGATTCTTTTCCGTTTGGTTCCTTACGTTTCTAGCTGCCCCTACTACAGTATATCCCGAAACCTCAAACCCTCCACGTCCCTCTAATTCCTTCAAGGATCCTAATCGTTAGGACCACTGATTCTGCATTATAAGCCCTAAACCCTTTGCGTTAACAGCATCCCTCTGTGGTCGGTATTAATGTGTGGGGGATAAAACAAACATGTAGTTCCCTATACACCCTAAACACTATAAACACACGGCCCTAAACCCCAAAAAGACCTGAATCCTAACCCACATGCAGCCCGCCTTTCTGCAACGCAGGTCTGCGCCAGCGCTTTGGCACCAGGTGCCTGTCGCCCGGACGCCCAGGATTTCGTAATTTGATTCGCGGTTGTGGGTTTAGGGTTGATATAAATGTCCTTGGCGGAAATGATCTAGGGATCCAAAAGGTCTACAAGGAAAAATATCGGGAAAAAATAGACTACCATATGCCAGTGCCCATTTCAACCCAGCCCGCTGGGAGTATTTATAAAGGCCCTGAACCCTAAGCCCTAGGGGTTGGGTTTCTTGAGGTTGAAGGGTGTGGGGTCAGGGTTTCAAGGGTTAGGGTTTAGGCTTTCGTTTCAGGTGTTTGTCCTTATGGGGTAGGTCGAGCGAGCTAGATGATTTCAAGACCCCATCTTCAAGCGTGCCCAGATGTTGCAAGGAATTTGAACCACACTCGATCAATTTGCCTTCATACCCTAAACCCACACAAGACGGTCATGTTATCATAAGGGCTACTCTTGGTTACAGGGTATTAGGAAGCCTCAACCCTAAAAACTGAACCCTAAAAGGCCACTTGAAACCCTAAACCCTAAAAAGGGCCAACGAGGGCTAATGGGGACGAATAATGATATACGGGAAATAATCCTTTTGCATGTGGACTCCCGCAAACCTGCCAAACCAGCATTCTGTCATCCGGCGCTGCTGGCTAAAAGGCTTTAGGGTTTAAAGTGTAGGGGTTTAGTGTTCAGGGTTTTACGTTTTACGGTTTGGGCCTAGTACAAAAGTACAAGCCTATTCCCTGAACTCTGAACACCCATGACCCCAGATACCCTGGGACTTGCTGGTTGCTAGTACAGAAATGGAGGAATGGCTCCCCGTAGCGGCGGCTATATGTACTTAAACGGGCTCATGGGAGTTATTAATGGAGATGCTAGGAGTCTCAGCTTTAGCTCATACATTGCTGCAATACAATAGCTTCCATGTTCTTTGCCATTCCAATGTTCCCTACCGACAACGGGCAGGTTCACCCTGAACCCTAAACCCTGCATATCCCGAAATATGCATTACGACGTATCCCTATCAATTTCATGTTCCCTCGGCTTTTCCTTTGGCTTACCATTGAAAAATACAGCCTAACCACTAAGCCCCTAAACCCTTAACCCCTCAATCCTATCCCTCAACAGTACTGAAGTTGCCATTTTCTTTTCCATTACCTATATAACCCCTACCAAGTTATAGTCCCCCTTCAGTAGATAAAATATGGAATGGACCAGTATGATAATAAGATCCCCATATACCTCACATTATATCTACTTAAGGGGGACTATATCCTATACCCTAAGTAGTAGTTTCCATTTTCTTTTCCATTATCCCACAATATACCCCTTATTCTACTTAAGGAGGGCTATAAGGGGAAGGTGCTGCAGGCCTGCTGCTGGTGGCTGCAGTTTGTGGAGGCACCGGTGGCAGCACCGGCAGGGGCACAAAGCCGTTGCCCGCCTCGTCAGGCTTCGAGGAAACGGTTGCAATGTGAACGCCCGGGATGAATGTTCGCAATACTTGCTGGCTTGTAGTAGGAAAAGACAATGCGTTATTTGGGTGGATTTTATCCATTCCCTCCTACAAACCAGGAAACCACGCAATGCTTGATATCAGAACCCCTTTAGCTGCCTGGGTTGCTGTTAAGGAAATTGAACGCAGCTACAATAATACGGAAACCCCTGATTTTGTATATATCCATACTATGGTAGCTCAACTTGAGAATAGCAACCCAGTTTTCTTTGTTGCTTCATTGGGCTAAGTTGGCTTTCTCTCTGGAGGGCACTGTGGGACTATCCTGGAACTAGAAGGTCGGTCCACATTGCTTTCTGTCGTCCTGGTATTCCAAGTTCCTGGATTTAGGGTCTTTGAAGGCTGAATGAGACCCTGGAATCCTCTCTGATGGTTAGCAAGTTGCGACTTAACATGCGGGATGGGGATGTACCTCTGGGGCTTCCCACATGCATCTTAAAAACAACGAACCATTTGTGCCTTGCGAGGACTTGCGTGGAACTCCCGCATCCCTGTGATTCGAGACAAACCATGCCTACCGTATACATATACATATACATGGTAACTTCCCAAAATAGGGGGACCCCGATATAGACCCCAAAATGCACGATGATCCTTATTATGGGGACCCCCAAAAAGGTATCCAAATTTCTGGGAAACTCCCATATGTGTATGTAAGTGTCTATGCTAGGATCTCTGGCGATCTGCCTTCATGTATTTTTTTTCAAAAATCAGGGGTACCTTCAAAGGCGCTGTATACGGGTTAAACAGGTTCAGGGTTTCCCAAAATTAGAGGTACCATTTTGGCGGCCCTCATCATATTAATAAGGATCATGGCATTGTGGGGTCTCCCCTATTTATGCAAAATAGCCAAGAAAGTTCAGCCGCCGTGTGCCTGCCCCGCATGCCAGCAGCGCAAGCGGTGCGTGATCCTCTCTTGAAAGCGGCCAAAGTCCTGCCAGGTTGAATAGGGTTTAGGGTTTAGGATTGATGCCGTGCTGGCATTGGAGGGAAGTCTGTGAGGCTCCTAGCAGTCAAGTATGTAGGCCCCCTTAAGTAGATAGAATATGGTTTTGGGTATTTTATATTAAGATCCCCATATACCCCATATTCTACCTACTTCAGGGGGACTATAAATGGCATGGGTTCTGCTTAGTAACCCAGTTTGGATCTAAAGTCCCATCGTTTTTTCATGTGATTTAACACTATTGGTGGCAATGAACCCTAATCCCTATATGTACCCATTTGATCCTACATACCCTCAACATATTTCTAAACCTTTCACTGGGTTGCTGTTAAAGGAACTTAAACTAGGTTAGTATAAAATGGTCCCGGTGTGTAGTGGATAATAGGGTTTTCCTTACGACAGTAACTTAATCCAAGTTCCATTATAGCAACCCAGCTCACGTACTGTACCAGCTGCACATTCCCAGAAAATTGACTTCTCCTCTTCAGTTTGCCTCAAGGCTGCTGCTGACATCCTTTATCAGATTTAGGGATCAAGGTTTAGAGTTTAGGGGTTTAGGGGTTATGCTTTGGTTAGGGTTTAGAGGCTTATAGTGAAGGGCCTTGGGTTCCCCAAACCCTCAACTGGACTGGATTCCTACAGTGATCTCTTTTGATCCCAGATCCAGGCAGGAAAGCACTCAAGTTACAACCCGGTGATGACCCATATCCCCCTATAGTTGCTGCTATAGATAACGCACTTGTTGCATAATATGCCTACCTAGTCCAAGATAACCATTTTTACAATGTCAAGGAACCCTATGACAATCCATTCCCCAAGCCCCTGTTGTTCACCAGACAGCAGAGACATGCTCCGAAAGGCAACAGGCCTTCAAAGCTTCAGCATCAAAAGACCCAAACCAGAAAGCCATGCGAGTCCTGAATCATGTCTGAGACGCTGGAGGGCCTTGGGCTGTCATCCTACGCCCGCTGGCTCTAAACTGCGTCAACTGTCAGCGCCACAACAGCTGTAAGAGGATTAAACGGGCAGTGCGAGGGGCTCAGAATTTGAGTCAGGGTCTAGGTTTGGTTGGCTTCATAAACGGGATAAAGCCCTAAAGCCGAAACCCTAAACCGTGTTTCCCCCTGACTCCTGAAGCTCAAGCATCTCTCCACAGTTTTTCTGTTGTTTGCGAGGGCCGCCCTTCTACTACGGATGGCTTCAAGATGGGATATCTGTTCGGAGACCCATTCTTCGATAACCTAATCCCCCAATGCAAGTTGATATCAATAGCCTCGACATGCCAAGTACTACCTGAACTACCCAAGCTGAAATTAAATCATGCCAAGGCGATCAAGGTTAGTTATAACCCAACTATACTCAAAAGCATAATGATAGGTACTGCTGATGGAGGAAATCCTGCACCGCCTTAGGTCAGCTAAACCCTGGTAATTCCAGTACCTGCGAGACCCTAGGTGGTGCAAGATTTCCTCTGTCAACAGCATGCTTGTTCAGATATGTACATATGTATATATGTATGTGTATATGTACATTGGGGGTCTGAGCATCTTGTCCTTTGTTTCGTCAAAGACCATGTCCAACATGTACGGACAAAACTCCATCAAACAGCTCAAAGAAGTCCACTGACCCACCATCAGACAGATGACTTAACAGGGAACTCCAATCATGCCTACGTGTGCATAGGGGTTGGCCGAAATTACTCTTCTCAAAATAACCCCTAAACCCTAAACCCTAAAAATATGAACATTTATATAGGGTTCCCCATTATAAGAGGAGCCCACTCTGAGCAACCGCGTGAGGATGAACTTAAGGAAACTCCCCATGTATACCCCCAAATAAGCAGGGTTTGGGGTTTAGGGTTTAGGGTTCTTAAGGAAACTCCCCATGTATATACCCCCAAATAAGCAGGGATCTACATGGTCAGACTGCATTTTGAGAGGCCCATACACTGTAGCTCTACATGGCCAGGAGGATAACCTTCCTGATGAAAAACCTAAACCCTATAAACCTCGACCCCGTAACCCTATACCCTAAACTCTAAAAACCCTAACCATAACCCTATAGCCCTAAAAGGTCACAGGCACATAAAAAACCTGTTGGCTTTGAGGTTGCTGAACTGGTTTTCATCTGCGTTTCGAGCAAATTCCAAGTTTTAGGGGAAGGCATGATTACCAGCGGGGGAATTAGGAAAGGAACTCTTATGTTCAGGAATGTGCTTATAACTATGGTTTCGGTGCCATTTTAAAAACAGGAAGGGCAACATGGAAAAAGGTAGAACTTGAAGACATCAGCTGATGGATGCCAAGGCCTTCCCAAAGTCCTGCTCCATACGGAGCTGGTAGCGCTTTGGAACACGAACGGAATTATGGTTTGTGCATGGATGCGCTGGCACCGCTTGCTCTTGGAACACGAACGGAATCATGCTTTGGGCATGGATGCGCTGGTCACCGTATGCTGTTGGAAAACGAACGGAATCATGCTTTGGGCATGAAGGCTCTGGTCATCGTATGCTCTTGGAACACGAGCGGAATTATGGTTTGGGCATGGATGCTCTGGTCACCGTATGCTCTTGGAACACAAGCGGAATTACGGTTTGGGCATGGATGCTCCGGTCACCATACGCTCTTGGAACACAAACGGGAATTCTGGTTTGGGCATGGATGCTCTGGTCACCGTATGCTCCTGGAATAGATCGCTAGTATGGTTTGGGTATGGATGCTCTCGTGATCGCATGCACAACATTATGGTTTGAACATTCCCCACACCTAAAAGTACACAAGCCCAGCATTTGTTCACTGGCATCCAAGAGGGCTGCTTGGAACACTCCGCAGATGACTTCCGAACCCTCACATCCCTGAAAAAGCCCTGAAACGCCCAACTTGTTCTATCAACCTGTTTCCCCCCAAAACCCTCAACCCTATAACCAAATGGCCCTAAGACCCCGAGCCCTATAAGCCTAAACCCTACACCCTTGTTAACCTTGCTGATTACCTCAAACCCTATAACCCTCGACCCTATAATCCTAATACGCCTAAACCCTAAAATCCTAAAACCCTAAATCCAGAATCCCAAAACCCTAAACCCTAAAGAACCCAAGCCCTAAAATCCCTAAACCATAAACCCTAAAAACCCTAAGCCCTAAAATCCCTAAACCTTAAAACCCCTAAACCTTAAGCCCCATTCAACCGCTGTCGCAACTGCTCAGCCGAGCACTGGAGCCATGTCTTCGCCTTGGTAAGGCAATCAGAATATGGGCGGTTGTCAAAATTATGGTCCCTTATCGTACCCTAAATATTAGGTGCCGTATTCTAATAGGGATCCATAAAGGAACCATAATTTTGACAACCACCCATATGGTTCAGGGTTTAGGGTTCAGGGGGCTTATACAGCATTATGTACGGGTACTGGAAAAGAACATGGGAACTATATTGCTTAGGAAGGTTGAGGATTGTGGGCTAGGGCTTACGGATTCCAGGGTTGGGGATGTAGGGTTTAGGGTTTGGGCCCAACGTTCAGGGCTTAGGGCTTAAGAGTTTATGTTTAAGGGTTTCAAACCCCCGGACTTTTCCATCTTTGTTAGGGTTTAGGGCCTAGGTCTTGCCTTTAGGATGGTTACGGATAGGGTTTAGATCCTCGATTAGGGATTAGGAATTCTATGGGGATTTCATGGATACGTATAGGAGCAGTAGGATATGTAGGTGTACATGCGGAGATTCCTGGAATATGTCTTAGAATGACGAGAACAGGGCTTCTGTAAAGGGATTGTATTATGGGGGATACATAATGTTGCAATGGTTGCAAAAGGATTTTCCTTCGGAACTCATAGCTCAGCGGAGATCCGAAGCCGAAGCAGCATCGACATTAGCACCGGCTTGGGCACTAACATAAGCCATAGTCCAAACTCCTAGCATCCCCCTTAATAAGCCCTATTGATAGTCTCCCATATCATCCCTAGATAACCACATTTAAGGAGTTTAGACTATAGCTCACCTGGGGCGTCCCTGCAGGCTAGCTTCACAGTACGACTCTAATCCTGTGAAGGTTGGTGCTCTGACGGGGGCCAGGAACCCGGACCACTCTGTGAAGTTGGTAGCCATCTCACCTAATTGGAGGAACTGGACAGCAAGGCCAAAAGGGCAGCTACGCCCACGCAAGAAGAGCTTCTTTAATCTGAAATCTTAACCGGAAATCAGAGGCCTAAATATCAGTAGACTACGGTATATAGGCACATACATATGTATACTTATCTTTTTATATGTGTGTGCATACATATGGGGTCGCCGTTGTAGGGAAGTAGAGGGTTAGTTTACGGTCTAGGTCTACAGTAAGGGTGCAAGTGCGTAGAAAAATGGAGAACCAAGTGGACAAGAAAATCAGTAAATGAGATAGAAACAGGGTCAATACAGGGATTAAACAAGGGCATGGGGGTTTATGACAAAAGCCTATCATTTACTGTATACCAAATTACGTTCACCTAATTCAAGCAGGTTCTTTAACAGGTGCCCAGTAAGGCAAAAGTGAACAAGAATAAACACCCGTGGACCGCCTGCCGGACAAACCAACAGCTAGTAAATGCTATGATATCCTCTGTAGGATGTCAGAAAATACTACAGTTCATCTTACTATACAGGTACTGTATGATCATAATCATAACGTATTATAGAATCTTGTAGTAAGGAATTCAAGAAGAGGTCACTGGAAACAGAAACTTTCAGCCTCAGCCCTAGGCCCACTCGCAGAGCTGCGCCTCATCCAATTCTAGGCCATCCATCCTGTCAGAAGCGGGCAGCACACGGTTTATGGGGTCAAGAGTGTTAACGTAGACCTCTGATTAATAAACCCCCTCCCCTTAATAGGGATTATAGTAGGGATCCTAATATTAAGGCCTTAAAAAGGATAGGGCTTATTAATCAGGGGTCTACATTAAGGTTGAGGGTTAAGGGCTCTATGCCATCCACGCTGCCAGAGGCTAGCTAGCTAGGCATGTTACGACACACCAAAGCTATCTGTACCGACCACGAAAAGCGGGAGGGAAGTTGGGAGCTGCCCAAACCCTAAATCCTAAACGGTTTAGGGTTTAGGGTATTTCCCATTATCCCTATATAACCCCTATATAACCCAACATGGCCTTAAATTGGGACTACTTAACCCTACCGTCCCTTAATCGGCCATGCATTTTAACCTTCAGAAAAGCTTGGTTTCTAGATCCTAGACACCAAAGCCTTAGAAAAGGTTTCCGTGCTGGTCCAATGATGTACGAGGGTTTACGGGGTATCAAACGGATTGCTAGGCTAAGGGATTACAATAGTACCCCCCAGGGTTTAAAGAGCTAATAAGGACTATATAGGGCTTAATAAGGCCTAGTAAGGTTCTAAATCTGGAGGGGGGTACCTTCGAGGGGAGGGGGCACTATTCCTTTAAACCCTAAACTCATTATAATCCCTTATGATATGGAGGTCCTTTGTACCTTTGGGGGGGGGTGGTACTATTGTAATCCCTGACTAAGGCTGCAGATGCTGCCTCTTCTTGGAGGTTTGGGGCACCTTATCATCAAGTTAGGATTGGGAAGTCCATTGCTGGGGCATATAGGGATTACATAGCGGTTATATAGGGACTAGAAGGGAAAATCAAAATTGACAAGAACATGGAAAATTGAAATGGGAACTGATGCTACATAATGGACAAGAGCACGGACAAATAGAAATGATGCTTTAACATCAAGCGACAAGGGCAACGGTCCTCTTCCAGTCTTCGACGGAAGCTTGCCTGGCTATTTTTTAGGGTTTAGGGGCGTTCACGAAAACTGCAGCGCTTGTGCAATCATGCTTCACCTGGGAAGCCCCTAAACCCTTAACCTTAAGCCGGTAAACCTTAAACTCTAAACCCCTAAACCTTCAGGCCCTAAACCTTCAACCTAAGCCCTTCGAAAGTTTTGCTGGGGACCCTGATGCGCTGTCGAACTGCTAAGGCAAGAAGGCAGGCACTCTTTAGGGATCCTCGGGGAGGGGGGGGGGGTGTAATAGGGTTTTGGATTTAGGGTTGAGGGAGTGGATCCCTATAGTAGTCCCCAAATAGTCCCAATAATATCCCCATTCCCTCCTAAGCACCAGGGAGAAAAGATGCGGCCAAACAACCCCTTTGAATGCCTGGTCTTGAGGTCCCACTCCCTCAGAGCAGCTTGCTGGATCTCTGCTTTTGATGCCTAGGGTTTAGGGTGTAGGGGTCTAGGGTTTAGGCGTTTAGGGTTTAGGGGTTTAGAGATTTTAGGGTTTGGGGGTTTAGGGTTTAGGGTTTATAGAGAGGCCAGTACAGCCCTACCCACTCTAGTCCTGTGATTGTCCTGATACGTACCAGGAAAAGAAGAAAGGTTATTAAGGAACATGACGACATGTCTACTTGCTCCACAAGCCACCGAAGAATCCTTCTTCTCAACCCGAAACAGTAAGCCCAAAACTCAAAACCCTAAACCCTAAACCCTGTAATATCCCTCAACGGCCATCTCTGAACTCCAAATCCAATTTGGGAGGCTCCTTTGACCTGGTAAGTCTACTTGCTTACTATCCCCCATAAGTCTTAGGGTTTAGGGTTTAGGGTTTAGGGTCTCATCCCATGACCTCCATTACTAAGTTGATTTATCAGGTCGAGAAAGGCTCCAAGAACCCCACTCCGAGTTTCAATTTCATGTTCCAAGTCATTAGGGTTTAGGACTTACGGTTTCCCATTCTGTTTTCCAGTTGATTCTCCATTTTTGGATAATATCCCTTATTGAACCCCAAACCCTCGGCCCTGTATCTCCCCATAGAATCCCTGCATGGTCGAAATCCCAAAGCCTCTGCCAACTCTTCGAACCTCCGCGCCTGGGACCTGCTGAGGACAGTACTATGTGGGTTCTACATATAATATTATTTAGAAGTATGTAACTCCTCATGTGAGCCATAGTCTAAACTTCTTGTATCTCCCTTAATAACCCCTATAGTGGTCCCTTAAAAACCCCCTATATAATCCCCCTCAAAGAGTTTAGACTGTAGTTTATATACGGCTTCACAGGGTTTAGGGTTTTGGGGTTCCACACATTGGGGGGGTGTCCTACTTGAAGGCTGATGGGACTAAGCAACTACTAGGCGGGCTTCTAGGCCGAATTATACTTCGGGTAAGCTACATGGGTCCAGTTAGGGTGATTTTTCGTGGTTAAAAAGCCCAGTTAAGTAGTTACTAAGTCCCATGAACCTTCAAGTTGCAGTAGGCTTCGTGGGGCACGAGGGGTAGTAAGAAAATGTCTATTTGCACCACTCCCTCGCCCTGGCATTAACATGCCCCACCCCCCTTAGAATCAAATATTCCCATTGCGGTATACTATAACATACTGGGAGTATTTCATCTTGGGGGGTGGGGGGTTAAATGTTCGGGACAGTGCTATACATATACAGGTACACATACATGTGTATTTCTTAAATGCGTACACTTCTATGTGATGAGCTCGCTTATGTTTTCAGCTAGTCATCCAGTATATTCATCTTGGTTGCTATAATCCCCCAATTGGAGTTTTGCTGTTGGATCCGTTGGTATGAACTAGAAGAACACCCCAAGTTTATAAAGCAACAAAATAATTTCAAAGCCTCACCTAGTCACATACACATATATATACATACATATGCACATTTAGACTCCAATAGTTTTGCCCGGGGTGCAATTTAAGCTCCAAGGCTCAGGAATAGCAAGAGTGGGCGTAGGATATGAGGGTTTCCCAAAATTAGGGGTACCATTTTGGGGATCCCCATAATAAGGACTGTAGCATTTTGGGGTCTACCTTTGGGTCCCCTTATTTGGGGAATCTACCATATATAGGTTTCTTTGGTAGTTCAGCGCAAGGTGGGCATTCTTCTACAAGAATACCCAATGAGGAATCCCCATCTCGTCCATAAAATTCCTACACATGAATTGGGGTGTCTAGGCCCTAGGGGCTCTCCATTTCTCAAAACTCCCTTTGTTTTCCCTGCTGCATAACCAAAAGCTCTGCACTGAACCAGGGCCACAGCGGGAAGGATTGAATCCTAAGCCCTGAAACCCAGACCTTACTTTGAGGTTCAAGGTAATTAGGCCTGGAACACCCTACACCCTGAACCATAGTACGTATAACCCAGGCAACCCAGGTCTAACTCAGGAAGCTTATAATTGGATTACAACTACAGGAATAATACCTAGGGTTTGGTGTTTAGTACCTGCTTTCACTCGCCACTCCACCTCATAGGGTTAAGAGCTTAAACCACCATATAATCCCAGCTTCCACTTCATTCTGATTTGTCTTTTCCCTTTGGTTCCCCAATATCATTGGGAGATAATATGCCTAAACCCAAATCCAAAATAGCAGCTTCCATTTAATGTACCACTATCCCGTGTGATTCTTCCTATGCCCTGGATAATCCCTACATGTCCCTATGACCTCTCTAGAGGGACCTAAGGTTTTCATTTCAGATTCCTTGTTCTTTTCTGGCTGATTTCCACCGCACCCCTATGGAATCCCGATCTGTCCCAGTATAAGCCTGACCATTAACCCTTAACCGCAAACTACAACCCACCTTGCGACACCAGAATACCATACTTTCCAAGGTATAAAATACTTAGGTTTATGTAGGTTTTTAGTAAGCGCTGTACCCAATAAACCCTAAACCTTAAATCCCAAACCCCACACCCCAAACCCTAAATCCTAAACCCCAAATCCCAAACCCTAAACCCTAAATCCTAAACCCTAAACCTTGACCACCCACACGTTCAGAGCCTCGCTTCGCATCCGCAGCAGGGGCCTGGCAGTAGGAGAGGGAAGGGTTTAGGGTCTAGGGTGAAGGTGTAGGGCTTACAATTATTATTATTGCAATTATTATTATTACTCTTATTATTAATACTATTATTGTTACTATTACTATTACTATTATTGCTACTATTACTATTATTAATAGGTTTAGGATAGCTGGTGTAGGGCTGAGGGTTTAGGATTTAAGGTTTGGGAGTTTGGGGTGTAGGGTTCAGCGGCTTAGGGTTTAGGAGTTGGGGTTTTGTTAGGGACCTATAGAAGGGTTGTAGGGAATTCTTTGAAGTGTTAAGGCTTAGGGTTTAGGGTTTTAGGGCTTGGTGGGTTATAGGGCACTGTAAAGGGGCTCAGGGTTTGGGTTTGAGAGTTTAGAGTTTCGTTGCTCTGCTTCGAGTTTGCCAAGTTGTCTGATCGCGAACCTGCATTTCCCATACACACGGGGTAGACAACTTCGACAAATAATATAATTCAGTATGGTATCTGATTTTATGTCATATGTTCATATCATATAAAGTTATCCATCTATATAGAATATATACATACATATTCTATCAGAACACTAGTGTTCTCTATACTATAACCTGGGCTTTTCCCTACCAGGGTCCCAAGTCCTTACACCACTACTCGAGGCCTGACAAGGTTCAGGATTTAGGGTTTAGAATTTAGGGTTTAGGGTTTAGGGTTCAGGATTTAGAGTTTTAGAGCTGAGGGTTTAGGGTTTAAGGTGTAGGGTCAGGTCAACTCAGCCTCTACAATCTTCTGAAACCGTTGTCTTTCAGGGCTGCTGTCCTGATATACTGCATGCAAAAGGACCCCCAAACCCTGAACCCTCGGATGCTACGAGAGACTACACTTAAGGGCTTAGGGTAAAGGATTTAGGGTGAATTACTTCAGAAATCCTTGCCCGCCACCTTGCAATGTTCCTTGAATACCACCCCGCACAAGCTTGGAGCATCTCCCGTAGCAGCAGAGGTAGTATTAGATGTAATGATCATAGCAGTAGGAACAGCAATCCCAGTAATGGCAAGCCCTTAGAACTCTAAACCCGGAGGATCCTTGAAGCCCTAAATCCTAAACCAACCCTGAACCCTAAACCGCACAAGCCCCAAATCCCTTCTCTTCCTTGAAAGGGCACCCTTTCATTTGTTGCATTTGCTTTCGGTAGGTACCCTGCCATGCTAATCCCTCCCATTCATGATAGTAACCCGCGCTACCAATAGATAGTCACCTTAATTCGGTATTTATGATCAAGGGGTATCGATTTTGCAGACATAGGGTCGACCAAGGTAAGCTCCAGTGTATACGGTAAGCTTTAGGGGCAAGGGGGCTCACTATCAGCTTGAGACCCTGAATAATCTAGCAAGACCCCATATCATGAGGGGTAAGGGATTCATCCCTGCATAACCCTTTTAGAACCACCCTGGTTTCCATTTCACTTTCCATTTGTTCTCCTCCGTTTGATTCTCCATTCCTTTTCGGGGTTGTACCCCTGAACCCCTTAACCCACCTAACCTCAACCCTCCCGTAAACCTCAAACCCAAAACCCTAAACCCTACACTCTAAACCCTGAACAAATTCGAAAGCTCCCACCTTGGCAATGAAAGTCTTGGGCTTTACGAGCTGGTCTACCTCGCAAAGAGCGCACAGCAGTTAAGGGTTCTTTTGGGGCTTGGGGTTTACTTTGCGTTCTTTTGGGGCTTGGCGGTTTAGGGTTTCATTTCATTTTCCATTTTCCTTGCCATGTGATTCTGCACCGTTGCAGTGTTATTAAGGGTTCTTTATGGCTTATGGTTTTGTTTTCTTTCGGGCTTCAGGGGTTGTGGTTTGTGGTTGCCTTACTCCCCAAACACCCAACCCTACCCCAAGTCCAGTAGGCCCACAGCCGCGGCCTACTGAGGTTTAAGACAACAAGAAGCCCTGAACCCTAAAGCAGCTTCTGTGTCTGTTCCTTCATTCTCCTAATCGGAACCACCCTAACAATAACTGATACGCTAGCTTCAAGTTCTGTTTCCCATTCACTACGAACACTAGCAAGGTAACCATTCAGCCTATACAGCCCGAAAAACTCGGTTCATGTCCATTTGCTCATGTGATTCTCCATCATTACACCAAAGCCTACACTCTTAACCCTGTATATACCCCTATATAATCCCTGCATACCCTAAACCCTAGACCTTTAAACCCTACACTCCATCCCTGGAATCCCTTTAATTCTTTTGGATTGCTTCCGCCAAGCCGCAACTTGGTCAAGGAAGCCCGGCTTGCTGTCCATTTCACGGGTCCTGGAAAGACTTTGTGTAGGGTGTAGGGTTTAGGGTTGGAACTACGGGCCCATAGTTTGGGCCCTTGGGAATCCTTGTTTTTATACTCTATATAGGGGCCCATGGTAAGTACCTTCGATGGTGAGAAGGACGCTTTCCGGGCGATTCCAAACCTTGGAGGTCCCCAGCTTCCCCCTCAAAACAGCCATTAGTCTTTCTTGAAGAGCCCCAAAGAAAGGAAAGGGGCTATCCAGCTTGTTCCTCCAACCTCTCTGATTCTCCTCAGCTTAGACGCCAGAAAAACCATCAATTGCTGGAAGCTCCTAAGAGCACCATTGAAACCCTGTGTTAAAAAGGCGCGGCACGCCAGGCTCAATTTCAAGTCCTGTCGCGAATATGTTTTCAAGGCCCGTCGCGGCCTGCCTAAACCCTAAATCCTTCCCCAGGATTGTGTGGAAACCCGAAGGCCTAAAGCGAACCTCTGACCTATTCCTTGCCTGAAGACGCATGAACTCCCAACTCCAAACATTCAGCGACAGCAAGCACAACCCCAAAACCTCCAAACCCAATCCTGCTCCATACCGTACCCTGGCCCCTAAACCCCAAACCTTCAACTCTGACCACCATAGGACCATAGGTGCCAAAATAACTACCAACATTATGGCCCTAGGAGCGTTTACAGTTTAAGGCTTAGGGTTTCGGTTATTGTCCCCAAGAATGGAGACTCGAATGAAAAAGGTGGGAAATTACATGGAAACAACTACTTAGGATTTTGGCTTCAGGGCTTTTACCCAATAATGGAGAATCAAATGGAAAAGAAAAGAAGACATGAAATGGAAACTGTGTGTGTCAAGGGGTTATAAGGCAATTACCAAAATGATGATCCTAGATAGTATGGGGTAGAACAAATCGTATTATATAGGGTTATATGGGGCCTTATGGGGATAATTGTCAATGTTCTGGTCCGAGAGTCCCTGTATGATTATTGCATAGGCCAGGGTACCTCAAATTGACCTGAAAATGGCGTTGACAATCACTTAGGGTCCTACATGACGTAATCCCTATAAGCGCACGTAAACTCAGTTTCCATTTCACGGCCTTTTCCTTGTCCTTGTTCACTGTTGGGGTACCCATTCCCTGGAAAACCCTATTATACAACCATTCCTCATATTGGCAATTTCTAAAAAACGGGGCCACACTTTAGACCCGCAAATACTGTGATCCTGAAGTCTTACTATACTATTGGTAACCCCAACAAACCCTAAACCCCAAATTTTGGGAAACCCCCAATCCAGGCACGTGCACCTCAAACCGGGGCCCCTGCGAAAGCTTCGACATCAAGACCTTCCGTGACTCCTTAGTATACGGGTGTTTCCCAACATTACGAGAACCATTCTACGGTTCTTCATAAGAAGGACTATAATATTTTAGGGTCCAAATTGGGGTACCCCTATTGAGGGAAATCACCACATCTCCTAGGAAGATCTGTCACTCGAGTTGTCGACACGGCATGTACCTCAACCCTGGCATCAAGGATCTGCGAGTGACCAAAATCTTTCTCCAAAGCTCAGGAGATCATGGCCGCGTGCTTGGATTGTATCCTGCCCTGCTTTTTTTGTGTTCTTGCTATATAACCCTAACACCCTAATGCAATATAGAAGCTTCCATTTTCTTCTCCATAATCCCAATATATATAGAAGTTTCCATTTCCTTTTCCACAACCCTAAAATTCCCCAACATGTACACCTTCATATGAAATAGAAATTTCTAATTTTTCCATGATCCCAGTATAACCCCAATATATACCCTAAAACGCGAAGGAAGAGGCCTAAGCAACCCCAAGGTTCTGATTGTCGGAGACCCAATGAACCCATTCTGAAAGGACGGTTGTCCAGAACAAACCCCTTTTCCGGTTCCATGTTAGCTTAGGGAATCTTAGAAGCCCCAATGTACGTGTCTTCATGTTCTTTTCCATTATCCCTATAGTACCCCTATGTTGTGATAGTAAGTAGATCAAGCCATGATTCCCCACTGTAGGGAAGAGGATGTGCAGTCTAAAATCAGACCCGAGTCTGGGTTGTTGGCTGAGACAATGCCTGGCTGCTCCCCTCTGCTGTAGAGAGCCTGGCAACGGGTGGGTGAAAGGAGTCATTGGAAGGCCGCCACCTTACAAAAACCTCTGGAAGGTAAGGAGTACACAAGAGATTGTATGGCCTGCCTTTTGTGAAGGGAAAATGCCGCAGAGCCCACATACACTCTATTGATCCATGTAAGAGTTCAGGGTTTAGCCGTGTTCCTGCCTTCTCCCCATGGCACGCCCAAAAAGCAGTCATAGGCTGCACAGCGCGAGAAACTCTGCGCTTGGCGCACACACATACATTTGGCACACTGTAGTTTGTCAACAATGCTCTTTCCAAAATGAGGGGGCCGACTTGTAATGGCGACCCGGCCGCTGCTGCTAGGAAACTAAACATAGGGGCTCTTCTCATTCTGGTTTCAGCTAGGTAAGCCTATTTCGACACACGAGTGCTGTCTACATAGTACTGCCTAATAAATGATGAGAAGCTATAGGATATTACCTGACTGTAACGTGGGTCTTGCCCTATCTACATGGAGGGTCAAGGACATTTAGTAAGTCAAAAGTGGGCAGAACTGGGTTACTATATAGCTTCTAAATGTTTCGAGTATACTTACGAAATACCCCTGACATTCGAAGTAAGCTCCCTTGAATCCCTGTATAAGCCTACATTCCCCAATGTAACCCTATGTAATCCCAGTAGGGTTTAGGGTTTAGGGTTTCATGCTCTGTGCTCTTTTCCCATTGGTTCTCCTTCATCCCTCCATCCACCACAAGGTTCAAGGTTTCAAGCTAATCACAATTTGCAGCAAACACGGTCGCGACACCGCTCGCCGAGCCATAGCAGCGCTGACCTGAGGGAGGAACAACTTGGTTTAGGGTGTAGGAGGTTTAGGGAGTTTAGGGGGTTTAGGGAGTTTAGGGGGTTTATATAGGCGTCTTAGGGTGTAGGGCTTATGCGGTGTAGGTGCTTTAAGGGGCATAGGCATTGGGTTCCTCATTGTCATCTGACTAAAGATGGTTTTCCTATGTTCCTTCTTCTTTTCGCAATACAATAACAACTTAAAGACAATCCAACACTGACGCAGACATGGACTGTAGGGCCATGTGGAGCTATTGAAGTTGTCGGGTGCTGGCTATAGTACCCTCCTATACTATCCCTATACAACGCCCTTTAAGGAGTTCAGACTATTGCCAATATAGCCGTCATGGAGGTGAGGGTGGTTGTTCCTGTCCCCTCGTACCGGCCAGGCTTAGCAACCTCAGAATTTAGGCACTGCAGCACTACTCACGCCTGGTTCCAGCAGCATCTTAACATGGGGTTTAGGGTTGAAGGGTCTAGGGGATTTGGGCTGAAGGGCTTAGGGTTTAGGGGTTTAAGGGCTCAGGGTTTAGGATTCTGGAATCACGAATCGAAGGGCGGAAACGTAACCTCTTCCCTCGCAGATGTTCGTAACACAACCAACTCAATCACTTAACCAAAATAATAGTTACATCGCCTGACGACGTGTGATCTATTTCCCAGTTTCACCCAGGCTACAAAGATAGAAACGAAGCCACTCAAGTGAGCTATAGTCTTAAGTCGTAGTATCCCCCGAAATATTCCCTATAGTACTTCTCTATATAATCCCCCGAAATAAGCCCCTGTTAAGGAGTTTAGACCATAACACCCAACCCTAATCCCTAAACCCCAAACTCTAAACCTATATAACCCCCTTTAAGGAGTTTAGACTATAGTACAAGTGGTTCCCCTAACACACTACTGGTTTGGCAATCATAGTAATATTGATAGTAGTAGTAGAAATGGTAATACTGGTAATGCTAGTACTGACTGTAATAATAGTACTGATAGTACTAATGGTAAAAGCACACTCATAGCACATTAGTCACGATGCAGTGTACATAGCGCAGGGCTGCCTAGATCACAGCATCCAGGATGGTGGCAAGGAGGTTATAGGGCTGAACAGCTAGCTATGAACTAGGAGGTGTTCCATAAACATCTGGAGACTGCCAACTGGCATGCTCCAAAATCTGCACAACAGCTGGAATGCGAATGGCAGCCGTGAAAAACTTACTGGTGGTGAGTAGGAAATAAGAAATTCAATCCCTACATAATCCCTATACATTCCCTATAGATTACACTCCCTCATTCCCTAGTAACCGCTCACAAAGAAAAGCCTCTTACGAGCCCTGGCCCACCACACCCCCACACCAAGAAACCCCGCAACCCGGTTTAAGGTTTAGGGTTTGGAGTTTAGGGTTTGTAGTTTAGGGTTTGGGGTTTAGGGTTTGCAGTTTCGGGTTTAGGGTTTATCGTTTGGAGTTTAGGGTTTTAGAGTTTAGGGTTTAGGGGACTTGGGGGTTTTGAGGCTTAACATTCAGGGTATGGGGCTTCGGGGTTTCGGGGTTTCTTCAGGCTTTACACAATTTCGGGCTTTGGTGCGGAGCTTGGTGAGGATTTAGGATCTTCGAAGGGTGCAGGGGCATCCAAGTTGCCAGACTGCAAAGCACTGCTTAGCCTTAGGCTCTAGTAAGAGTAGCTGCAGCCCTACACCCCAAACACTGAACCCTTAAACCCTGAATTGGTTGGGGACCCTATCAAAAGGATCCCATTATTTTGAAATCAGACACGGGAGACTTGTGCTAAGTTCAACTTCAGAACGTTCAAAGGGGAGATTCTGAGGGCCCCCCAGATGGACAGGCTTGCCAAGAACTCCTCGAAGGGCATTATGTACAATCATAATCCCGTCCCCTAAGATTAGACCCCCCACCCCCTAATATTGAATATTCTCATCGTGATATGCTATAAAATACTGGGCACCTTTAATATTAGGGAGGTGGGGGATTTAAATATCTGAGGAAGGAGATTGTCAAGGAACCCAACAATTTGTAGAGGGTCTTGAATACTTAGGGATTTTGGGGGATCCCCAAGTTGTATGAGCTATGATGAGATTGAGCTATACATGGGATTAGCGCTGGGCCCCAGTAAGAGGGACCTAGACTCTAAACCTTCAACCCTAAAGCCTGAACCGACGTTTATGCTAGGGAGATACTTTCCTGAGAACGTTTGTGAAACGACGGGAGCTCAGCCGCTGAGACCCCGGCCGCTACACCGACGCCATTGTCCTGGGGTATTAGGGTTTAGGGGTCAGTTTGGACGCTAGATAGATGCTTTGAGAGGCTATGAGCGCAGAGGTGATTGGCATGGACTCTGACATAAATGGTCAAGCCCTTAGAAAATTGATGGAACTACTCTGAAAAAGATTGCGGGCATGCTCTAAAGCCATCAAAACTACCACCGCTGACTCAGTAAGCAGATTCATAATTGGGATGGCGCGGGTGTATCCTGTGGCTTATAAAAGTTATCGGTATACTTACTGAAGCCCCTTCACCCGCCCCAAAATACATGCTGCGGTATACGACCAATCAAGTCCCCCAAATCGTTATATGGTGACTTTCAGGAATCAGCGGTCCCCTCTCAAATACTGTATAGCTATATGTATTTTCAGGATACCCCATAAGAAAAGGGCCCGTGATTCTTGGAAACCCGGAGAACCTCAACATACCCAAGTGTATTCCCATAGAACCCCTTCAACCCCATCGAGGGGCCCCTAGGTTTTAGAAAACTCCACATATTCCCCATTGAGCTGGCGCCTATTCGCGCGAGAGTAGACTGGCGCCTAACCCTGGCAAAATGCAACGGTGTATGCCTTAACCCTTAACCCTGAACCCTAAACCCCAAACCCTGAACCCTAACCCTAAACTCTGAACCCTAATCTTCACCACTCAGGATCCCCAAAGTATTGCAGTTCCGGTGTATTGGGTGTGTAGGGTGGTGAAGGGCTTCCTTCGTCTACAGATTTCTTCACAGTAAGATTAGGGTCGAGGGTTTAGGGTTTCAGGTGTAGGGTTTAGGGGAATTGTGTAAGGATTCTATGGGCTTATAGAAGGACTTTTACGAATACTGAATCCCCCCTGCATTATGGGTACCATCACTACCCTAGTCCCTATAGGGCTAGATGTTTGGAGAGCGTGCTTTACCCTCGAGAGGGTTGATACTGAAAACCCTGCATGACTTTGAGCCCCTTCTAGCTTTGGAATCATGGTCTTCTAGAGTACTAAGGTCATGCAGGATTTACTATTAGCTAGGAACCCTCCTAAACCCCATAATCACTGACCATTTCCCATATCATTTTTCATTTCCTGATCCATTTGACTCTCGATTTATTGTTAAGAATCGGGAGACCCCCTATAAAGTGCCTTGATCCTAAACCCCAAACCAATCATCTGCGTTCAAACCTTTGATATCTCGCTTCTGCGCTTGTAAGCCAGGCCCCTCAACCCTTCCAACAGCTAAATCTGCCAAACGACTACTTTGGAAAACTCTCGGATTTAGTTTTTAGGGTTTGGGGTTTAGGCCGCACCTCCTTTGGGGGGAGTTTTGCGAGGATATTTGTCCCAATGAGTGAAGATGTACAAGAAACCCCCCTAGCACCTCTAAACCCTAAAATGCATGAAGCCACCAAACCCCAAATCGCCGAGCCATGGAGGGCCTGAACCCCAAGACCCTGCGACCCCAAGACCCTGACACCCTAGAATTCTGAGACCCTGAAATCCTAAAACTCTGAAACCCTAAAACCCTGAAACCCTTTCTAAAAAAAACTGAAACCCTAGCACCCTGACACCCTGAAATCATGGAAAACCCATGTCTTCCTTCTATAGCCCTATATAATCCCAGTTTCCAGCTTCATTCTAACAGAAACGCCTAATTTCGGGCACTATGGAAGCCTACAACAAACCCCTATGACACTCCCAATAAAATCCCCATTATCCCTATAATGGTACCTAGATTCACTCCTCCCCCACTCCCCCTAAACCCTAAGCCCTATACCTTATATACACTCTCCCACACCAGTAGGACACCCTTCGCGCAGCCAAGTTGCGAGGAGGTGGAAACCTTCGTCGAAAGCACTCAGAGACTGCGGCCTGGGCTGGAAGCTAAAGGCATAAGGAGGCTTAAAGGGGGTTTTGGGTTTAGGTTTTGGGGTCTAGGGTTTAGGGTTTACGGCTTAGTCTTAGGGTTTAAGGAAGGTTGAGAGGGGGAGCTTCCTCCTAAACCCACCGCTCTTGGGTAAGAATGCAGAATCAAATGGAAGAGAAAATGCAAAATGAAATGGAAACCTTAGGCGCCTTTCAAGGCGTTTGCATTATGGAGAACCAAAAAAAAAACGGAGAATGAAACGGAAACTGTGACTATACTACAAAAAAGAATAGAACTTCACACATGGATTCAAGGGATGTTACTTGGAGGGTCAGGGGGGCGTGTATGCCCTCAACCCTTAACCCTAAGCCCCCTAAACCCTAAACCGGCTACTTATTGTTAAGTCCTTTGCTTCGTTTGAAACTATGGTTATTAGGGTTCTAGGGCCTCGCCTTTGGGATGTAAGGTTTGCTTCATGGTTTTCAAAATGGTTTTCAAGATTTGAGGGTTTGGGGACTTAGGGTTTCGGGGGTTGAGAACTTCAGGTTCAGGGTTTGAGTGTTAGGGTTAATAAGGGTTTTAGGGTTTAGGGGTTGGGGTTTGGTGTATTGGGTTTAGGGGCCCAGTGTTTGGGGCCATAGATATGCCAACAACTGAATACAAATCCAGAAGAAGGATTGGAAAAACGTTCCAAGTAGGTTTCAGATCGTACAGACTTTTGCAGCTTAAGTCACAGAGGGCCTTTCCCTACTGAGCACTGAAGATCCGTTGCCTTGAGGGGATATCCGTGCCCCAAACCCTAAACCCTTGCAACAGGCTTGCACGAACCTTCACCTGGAAGTGCTCGGCATCATCGAAACCGTGCTCATGACAGTTCCTCCTGAGCTGGCCCTGAGCCCTGGTTTAGGGTTTAGGGATCAAGAATGGCTGCAAACAATGGCATCTGTCGTTACTCGGCCCCTTAAAGTGTGGAATTTGCGCGGGTCTTCATCTGGCAGAGCACGAGCTACCTGTGGATTTCCTATAAAATTAGGGGTGCCCTTTGGGGGTCCCCAGAATAAGGAACCCTAAGCCCTAAACCCTATTTTGGTGAATAGTACGTAGGGTCGTCTTATTTTGTGAAACTATCAGCTCTGCACCTGCCTCCCATAGGTTATCTATTGCTGTTGTGAATCATAGAAGCTATCGTTTGAACTCCTGAAAGAGGGTTTATATAGAGTTGAGGGTTTAGTGCTATATAGTGGGTTCTATAGGGAAGTATTACAGGGGTTATTTCGGATACTAGGAATTTAGATTATAGCTGATAGCTCATATCATGCCACCCTATTTTCCACCACAACGCCAAGGAACATGTACAAGCAGGACTGCAGAACTAACGAACGGCGGCCTGTTTTAGCAAAAGGTCTATAAATCTGCAAGTCACATTATGGTTGGAACGCTGCCGTTGCATTTAACTACAGGATTTGCACCTCTGGACTCCGCAAACGTTGCAGCTTCAACCCTGAAACTTTTCGACGTATTCAAGCCTCAGTCCCCTGCGCAAAGTCTGCGAGGGCGCGGATGAGATCCCGCTCTTCCTTCAAGTAGGAAGCAGAACTTCTGCACAAAAATCTGAAAAGAAACGTGTCCAATCCACGGCCACCAGCCTTTTAGCTAAAGTTCCTGTGCTGCCAGTACCACGGCCGCCATCACAGGCAATTTTGAACACGCCCGGTATCCATGCCACCTACTACTGCTCCTGGTGCTTCTTGCTGATGCATGTGTCTCACCTGCCCGCTGTACCGACTACCCTAAACCCTGTAAATCCATGATGGTAGTTACCGTTGCCAGTATCCCCATATAACCCCACTGTAACCCTAAAATGACCCAAACTCCGAATCTTGCTCCAGAAGCTCCTGCCCACGAGAAGGACCCGTGGTTGTCTTCGTGCCTTGGGGGCAAGATTCGGAGTTTGGGTCATTTTAATGTTAGATTGGGGCTACATGGGGATGATGGAAGAGAAATTGGAAGCTAAGTACCTAAACCCTAAATCTTAAACCCTAAATCCTAAATCCTAAACCCTAAATCCTAAATCCTAAACCCCAAACCCTAACTGGTACAAACCTGCAACCTGAAAGTTGATGCGGCATCATGGCGCAGAAGGGGGTGAATATGATCTAGGAATCTATAGTCCCCCTTAAGTAGGTAGAATATGGCTTTGTGTATATTATAACAAGATCCCCGTATATCCCGTATTCTATCTACTTAAGGGGGACTACGGCTATGGCACTTCATCATTCCCACCCCTCTAATGATGAATATCCCACCTAATTTATAGCAGTACTATATTGAGGATATTATCAGGGGAGGGGGGAGGGGATCAATCTCCGTCTCCGCAAAGCTCCTGGGGCATGTCAGGGACTATCTCCTCGCTCAACTTACCCCCAAATCCTAAAACCCTCAACCCTCCACCCCCTTACGCTTCCTTAAGAAGTCTCGAGGATGTAGTCCGTTGCTTTGACATACCTGGAGGGGCAGGGGGACGCAGTAAGTTTACTGATAATTAACCCCCCATCAACCATAAAATAGCGCAAGCAATCCGCAGTATTAACCTTACTAAGTCCCCTGACCGTCCAACTACGGCGTGCATGATCCCAACAACAGCTCTGCATCATCTAATCCCTGCAGAACACCGTAGCGCACTGTAGAATCGTGAAGCACGTGTTGCTCCTAGATATTCCCCTGCGATTCACAACAGGGCAACAATGCGCGTCCCAAACTTATGTATCCTGCTAGAAGTTGCTCTGTAAAAACTGCACTGACTTAGGCTTATTGGGGCTTAGTAGGGAGTAAGGGAATACAATCTCTATATAATATATTCCCGTATCCCCCTACTAACCTGCAGCAAGGCACAGACTAAGGAGGTATGCAACAGTCTTGCAAGAGTCCTTGTTGTAACGATCCCAAAAGACTGTCATGCTGAGAAGCCTCCACGATGATCAAAAAATGGGACCTCAATCCTGGTGCACAGTCACACCCAACTATACCTTGAGCTGCAATGATAGGTATATGCGGGTTAGAAGTGTCCCACAAAAAGGCTGTAGCTACTAATGTCTGGCATCTCTTCTTCTGCTTCTATAACATACTCTATACACCTATTGAAGAACCCATGAGCCCCCAAAGCAGTCACCTCGCCCTAACCCCAAATTGAACCATTTTATATTTGGTGGGAAATTTATGATTACGGGTTGGGAGGGTTTAGTATTTGCCCTAAACCCAAAATCATACAGCGGGTTCAAAGACTTTTTCCCTTTTTCCTGCTTTATAACCTCTATGATTATGCGTGCTGGGCTAATAGATGGTTGTCCCCCAAATTGGTAACTAATTGTATACAGTCACCTTCATCCCTTTCAACCCTATATACATTCACCAAAAAACCAAAAACCCCCCAATTAAATCCACCTCCTGAAAACTCATCCCTTTATTGGCCCAACATCACCCCCTAAAGAAACCGAGTGTCCATTTCATGTTCCATTTTCTTCTCCATGCAGTTCTCCATTCCCGGTGTCATTCTAAAGCCCATAAGCAAAAAAAAACTATTTGCCACTATGTACATATTTAGAGGGAGAGGATCAGTCAGCAATGCATCCAGGATACCAGTTGTGCCTTGCCTGTCACAGTTTGGGAGTCTAAGGTGTAGGATTTAGGGGTTTGGATTTAGGGAAGAGATCACACATGCAATTCCTCAAAAGCGCTTAAATATCAAATGTTCCCAAGATATTGCAACATACCACAAACCCTAGACCCTAAGCCCCAAACCCTAGGGGTGGGGCCTCAAGGAGAAAATGTGGGGATCTGCCAGCCAGGAGGGGGCTACCTACTTCCCCGGGTCCTAGAGGATGCTTTCCTGAAAGATCCGCGGGTTTTAGTTAGGATTTAGGGTTAGGATTTTGGGTTTAGGGTTTAGGGTTTAGGGAATTTCATTTAAAGCTTCCCCCCTTGGGCACTTAATACATACAAACGCACCAGTGTTCCTAACCAATCCTACACACTCACGAGAAACAGCAACAAAAAGCCTACCTCGACATGATCTAGGGTCCTTGCGGCAGCACGAAAGAATTATTGGTTGTCAATAGGGAAGAGAGGAAGGGATCCTTGTTGCCTAGGGTTTAGGGTTTAGGCCCTATATGACCCAGAACAATGTAGTAGGTTTAATTTTCTTTTTTGTCTCCATCCCCTGCTAAAAATCCAAAGGCAAAAGTAGCTGGAAGAGCCTTGTTGCTAACAAGCAGTCCAGGTAAAAAAATCTTGTGCCCTGATTATGTAACCCCCTTCCTCCCACCCCAACCCCCACCCTATGACAAATATTTCGTTGGGAGAGTTAGGGCCCATGAGCCCCAGCTGAGGCCCCATGCCTGGGAATTTATTGTGGGCAAAGGCTTCATAACCTAGGCCCTAGCCGAGATCTTTTTCCTACAGTGTTCATAGGCTCTATAGGTCCCTGTTGGGAGCTCTAGGCTCTAGGCCATTGCACCCATCATCCCAGCTTATTGTTGGACGCGGTTTTGCCTTGAGGTCCGCTATAATGTGTTTTGGGGCAAATTCAGGATGAGGGGCACTCGGGGCCACTGATGCGAGGTCCTCTATACGTAAGATGTTTGGGGCCCTAAAAATATAGGAAAGATTCACAACTCCCTTATAAATCAATCCACAGGGGCCTCAGAACCGTAGGAGGCTAAAAGCCCTTATTGAGGGACCTTACTTTCTGTGTTCCGAGAACCCTATTGTTTTGGGGGCCCAAACTAAAGCAAGTCCAACATTAGAACCTGTGGATCTGTCTCAAGTAGATGGATTCTCAACCCGTGCCTGAACGTCTTCCGCCGCACAGACGACGACGCCTCCAGCCCAAAAGGTAGTGGGCGCAGTTCCAGATTGAGGGTTCCGCACTTAGAGCTTCCAGGTCTAAGGTCTCCAAGACGCCCGTGAAATTTGAAAAGGGTCCCCCATGCATGCCCAAAATACGATCACTATAGGCATTGTTGCAGCATCCCCATTCGGCCCTACATCTTAAACCTTCAATCTTGAGCCTTAGCTGCGGTTGAAGTTTACTGCGGCAACCTAGACCTTTATCGGGTTGCTGTTAAGAAAGTCAAATTACACTGTGTGTATGTGTATATATATATATATATCATACTTGGTATGGTTTTCCCAATACGAACCTTAAAGTTTCCTTGACAGCAACCCAGTTAGGCCATGGACTGGCAGCCAGTTGGCGGATCACTTGGGTACTGTTAATGAACATAAGGAATATAGTTATTAGGGACTATACTAAACTACAAGAAGGACCCCTATGTCCACTCTTGAGGGTCCCTGAAAAAAGCTAATATTGACCGCAGCTCACGAGATTTGGTAGGTGGGGCTGAAATTAAAGAAGCATCTGTTGCCGAGCGGGGGCAGTATCCAACGCATCCAACCCTAAGCCCTAAACCACGGCAGCACCTTCTCTAATCGGGCAGCGTCTTTTACGGGAAGATGGACCTAGGATGAATCTGGACAGGTCCATAAAAACTTACCCTAAACCTGCCCAGACCCTGGTGGACACCACCACCACACCTTCCCCGCCCCCCCTTAGTATCAAATCTGCCTCAGATATTCTAGTATTAAGCTCTTTTGGGCCTTCATTTCCCAAGAAAGAGCTCCTAAAGGACACCCTCATAATTCCCTAGTTTTGCCAGTGTAGTCATGAGATATAAATGTGTATATATATATATATACATGTATATCTATACATATATATATATATGTATATTATCTTTTATTTTTTTTGTGGGGGGGCCGGTGGGGCACCTTCTGTGGATGCTAAGAACCGTGGTTTACGGATTAGGGTCTAGATTTTAGGGATTAGGGTTTACGGATTAAGGATGTTACTCCAATACTGGGGAATCAAATGGAAAAGAGGATGGACAATGAAACAGAAACTGGGATTGTATAGCAGGTTTATGGCGGGCGGTTTATGACGCTGATACTAAGAATCATGCATGACCTTTTGATACTGAACTGCCATTTTCCCCAAGGAATAAGGTACTGATGGTCATGCAGGATCTTGAATAAATAATATCTGTACAACCCCTATATACTCAAAGTGTCCGTCTCATGTTCCATGCTGCTTTCCATTTCATTCTCCATTATTAGGGAGAAGATCCTTGTGTCCCCGCACTACGGCGCATGCTGAAAAATCCTGCGTGATCCAAGTATCCTAAGCAATGGGAATTATGACATTAAAGTATATCAAGGTCATGCAGGATTCTTAGCACCAATCTCTGACTGTTTGTCCCCAAAATCCCGTTGCGGATCTCGCACCTTGGGCCCCCTTTCCCCAACTCATCAAGATCCTCCGAACCCTAAACCCTTCACCTTCAACCATACTAAGGCCTAACCTGAAACCTTAAGCCCTAAACCCAAAGCCTAAAACCCTAGACCCTCAAACCCTATGACAGGCGGCACAGCTTTGACACGCTGCCCCACAGATCCTCAGCACCTGGCCCCATCCAGCTGGATGGAGATGGAAGCCTCGTAGGGTTACGGGTTTAGGCCAATATCCCAGCCCCCTATTGGATCCAAAACAAAGAACCCCCGAAAATACACCCCCTCACTACATTCGGGAAACTAGAGGATTGTCAGGGGGGCTCCCAGCCTTCACAATGCAGCAGGCCAGAAATTTAGAAGACATGGGCACTCCAAAATGTTGATACCATCACCTTTTTACCTCATGAAACAATTTCTCTGCTTTCCATCCGAAACCCAAAGCGTAAACCCTAAACACGGATAGTCGGACTCAGTCTTTGCAAGTGTTTTGAGTGTTTGCCTAAACCCTAAGCACTAAGCCCAAAAAACAATCCTCCACATGGGCATCATTTTCTCGACCCTTTGGGAGGACCCCTTCAAAGGCGATCCTGTTAGGATGGGAATAGCTTGGGTACTGCCCCTACGCTGTAGCAGCCTATCATAGGATTAATTTTCGTGGCGACATAAAACTGTACTATGAGCATTATCTAACTGTTTCTGGATGGGGAAAGTGCAGACCAACTACCCAAGAGCCACACAACATTAATCAATCCAGCACTGGAGCACGAAAGCATCAGCGTGCCTTCTTCATCTCAGGCTGTTCCTGAGGGGCCAAACTGGAGAATCCCACCCATCATCACAAAGCCGTTTCAGCTTACCAGAATTCCCAATGTACTCCCATAGCTTCGGTGGACCCCCACCCTAATTGGGGCTAGAAGGGACAATAGTGATCATATTAGCGTCCTCTTATATTCCTATGCTACCGCTATTTTAAGTTGGGCGGGGTCCTCCTAACCGATTGCATTATCAGGGAAGACCTGAATACACTGAACCCAATATATACTCGAGTACTCATGATTTAGGCTCCTCGCGCATACGAACAAAATGCCACCACCCCACGCAACATTACCCTTAGTGTATACTGCTGCTGTATTGGGAGTATCCAGTAGCGAGTATCCACTAGTAGGGGCGTGGAAATCTCTATGTAGCCCTGGTTTCAAACCCATTCTCCATTGTTTTGTCCACTTGATTCTCCCTAAACCTGAAACCCTGAACCCTGGGTAGTTTCCAGTTTCTTTTCCATTCCTTCATGCCCTACCCTTAACCCTAAGACTTAAACCCTAAACTCTAAACCCTAAACATTGAACCCTAGAGTCTCTAGAGTAGTCTCCATTTTCTTTTCTATTCCTTCATAGCTTGCAAATGTGGAAGACCATCCTGCCATCACAATTGAGGGCATTAAGTTAGAACCTTTTAGGGTTTAGGGGGCTTGTCCACTTGCATGGCCCAAACGATTCGTCTAGGGTATTTCCCCGCGCAAGCTAGAAAAAGGGGACGATGACACCCTAAACATATAGGTTCCCCTACTACCCCCCTCTATACTACCCGCCCAAGGTTCCCCCTTAAGCCTAATCATCCGTAGATAACCTTAATGAAGGGGGAACCTAGGGGAGGGGAGGTAGTATAGAGGGGGGGGCTAAGCCCCGAACCATGGTCCACCTTCTGGCGTTCGGTGCGCTGCCATTGTGATTTGCCAGTTGCGGCTACTTGTCCCAGTGCTAGCGACGTTGTCTACTGTTGATACCAAAGACCCTGCATGACCTTGATGAACTACAATACCATAATTCCTGAGGTATGAGGTACGTAGGATCATTGTCATGTAAGATTTCAATATCTACTGTATGTCGGTTGCCACCGCCTGGACTCATTGCGGTCGTATTCGAAGGTTGTTGGGGATTAGCCCTTTGTGAGGCTTGATGTTAACAAGGACTACTTTGCTTTGCGTGTAGCTTATTCAGGGGGACCCCAATGTAGAAAACCCTGATCCCTTCCTCTTGGCAACGCCCGCTTTGGACGGGTGACCACAGCAAGGGTTGTTTCATCCCACTTCGAAGGAGTACACCCCCCAAAACTTGCATAAAAGCCTAAATGGGTTTTTTGAAGACGACCCTCCTGTTTATGGTACTACTTACAATAGGAGTGAAAGAATAGGAACAATAACAGAAACAATGATAACAATGGCAAAGACAACTGACAGCCTTAGCAACTGTAATGATAGTCGCAACAGCAGTATCAACGGAGATAGCAACAGTTGCAGAAGTAATGATAGCTGACCACAGGCAGAGTCTTTATGAGGTCCACTGTCAGTTTGGAAAAGGGTGGCAAACGCAACAAGACTGTAAATTTGTCGGGCTGAAACTTGCCAGCCCGGCAAAACATTCAAGCTGGTACCCTCCCTTAAGCCAATCTGAAACCCCATGAAGCCTCCCTTTGAAAGGACGGTAGCCTTTACAGGTCCCCTTTTCAACTTCCATGTTAATTTGGGGGCTTCACTAGCCCTCAAGCACAAGTAACGACACTTGGCAACATCCTTTCTATTTGCCCTTGAGATGACAAATTCACAACTACCCCTGTTCGGATATGCTCTCCAAAAAATCTGTAGAAAGAGAGGCCGATCATCTTACCATGCTCCAATCACCCTCACGTCACAAGAGCACCAAATCGAAAAACCACCATTCTTCTTTGCAAGCCCCTGGTGGTATTGGGTTTGGGGTTTCCGGTACGTGGCAAAAAAGCCCCGCCTGTTGAAACGCCCATGCGTGGGTAGGGCTCTCGGCGGATGCTATATTTGCTAGCCCTTCTATCCCTTCTGACTATCACTATAGGGACCCCGAAAAAGGACCCCCAATTTTTGGAAACCCTCATAACTACATACATCCCTAAACAACACTCTGGACATCTGAGACAGTACTGCAATGTAGGGACTTGAATATTTCCATTTCTGGAATAAGGTTTGCCGCCGGCACATTGCTCTTTAGCTTTTCGGGACCAAGCTGCTTGAGATAGTAGTATGCATCCTAAACCCTAAACCCTGGGTACTGCCCGCACCCTTTAACAGTCTATATTAGGGGTGATATTAAAGGCTATGAATAAGTATATTGTGAATATTATCCAACTTTTACAGGGTGGGGGCAGTACCCAACCTGAACCCCCAAAAAAGGGGCTGGTGGGGACAAAAAAAAGTATTCTGCAAGTGACAGCTGCTATACTTCGCCCATTGGATTATTATGCCTCCCCCGGTATAGGCAAATTTCGGACCTTACAAGTGGTTATTAAGGCTTATCAAGCCTTACTAGTTTGGCGGGGTGCATATTAGGGGGGTCCCATGGTAGTCCTGTGATTGATGGTTGCTGGGTCGAGAAAAGCAAACCGACTACTCAAGTTAGAAAACTGCTATCCTGCATCTGCTTTGCAGATGCCTGGACCAATCCTTGTGCTTTGGGCTCCTAGTGGGGAGTTGGACCGCAAAAAGTATTGCCATCGGAGTTCGAATCATAAAGCATATTCCCTCCTTCTCTCCACTTCAGAGCCGCGAGTTTGTGAAACTCTCTACCTACACCCACCTTGCATTGAGCCAGCACATCGACAAGGCTTCAGTACCACAGCATTGGGTGCTGCACCGGCTGCAAGCATCCCGTGACTTGAAAAAGTACGCCCGAATGTGTGCCGTGGCTAGTAAATGGATGATTCAACGTTTTGGGCTTTGTCACACTGCATAGGGTCCGGAAGGATCACTGCCCCAAGGGCCAAAGGAGGGCGCTCACAATTTTGGCAAGCCCTCATTTTGACCTGTATAAATTCCCCTTCCACTTCCACTAACATTGCCACATGGTCTGCCCTACATATCCCGGCCGAGAGACTTTGCAGAAAGGTGCTCAACTTGACACAAGGATTAACCCTACAATCCTACTAGAACAACTGTTGAATTGCCCTCTAAGAACTTCAGACACTTCCTACCACTCTTGTAATCTGGCAAAACCCTCACAGCCTGAGAACAAACATTCCCACCATTATTCTCTACTGGTCCTATATTGGGAATATCTATCAGCAAGTGGTGCGGGTTGTCTTCGGATTTGCCTTTGTCCTTCTCGCGATCAGCGCCTGTCCCGAGTAGTCCAAGGTGAAAAAGACGAACATCACTGGACCTCGGGCAGCAAAGCACTCAAAAGGCTTGTGCGCTGACGTTTCTTTTGAGGCTACGTGGTGGTGCTTGAAACTGATTTGTTTGCTGATTGTCGGGGTGCGACAGGCCAGCGAGCAATAATGGGGCCTAAGTCTAAGGTAGAATCTTATCCACCGTGGGGAATGCCACCCTTGTCATCAGAAGCTATAAATATTCCCATGCTTGCTACCGTTACCCAACAGCAGATAGCATCTACTGCGCATGCCATGGTCCTTGCCAGCCTATGAGTTTTGCTCCTTTCCAACAACCACAACTCCTTGATAGGCTTGAGCAGCGCCTAGAGGCGTGGCTTTAACAGGCATTTTCTGCCCGCCCTGCAACTCCTTCAACGGGGCTCTGCAAGGTTTGGTTCCTCACTATCCTTTTACAAGGGGCCTTTTTGTTCATTCCTTCTTATAGTTGATGGTTGTGCTGCTTCCAAATTGCGGGTCCCTTCGCGCCCTGAACTCCAAATTTGCGCGGCCCCCGCCCAGAATCTAGAAGTTCACAACGTTCTCAGACACGACCCCGGAAAACTGAGTGTGGTGCCGTGCTGCACTGCCAATCACCGCCATGATGTCCCCAGCAGGTAGACGACAGAACAGACAACACTGGCAGGAACTTGCCAAACCCGGGAGTAATCGCATTTTGAAGTACAGTAACCGCCATGACAGGGCTGCACTTACTGCTCATCTGGCCTCCCTACGGGTTTGGATAAGTCTCCACACACGCCTCGCGCATATTTGCAAAAATGCGCTTTGCAAATCTACAGATTGATCTCTACTTGGGCGTCGCAGCTGTGCCAGGCGACATGTTGTTGCAGGCAGCTGGGCGAAGCATACTGGAAGTGATGGTTCATATTTCGTAGAAGTGTTGTGCGTAGCTAATGGAGTCAGCGCGCAACCTGCAGACGTCACCTCTGCGACAAAGTTTCTGGTTGCATCAGCGAAGGAAAGGAAGACTCCATGCGACAGAGCTGACGAACAAAAGCTGGGAACCAGATTCATACACATCTGATCACATGTGGATCTACCGGCCACAACAACATTGCCACTAAGCTTGATGGCTGATAAGTCCGCAATACCTCCACTGCCTACCATGCAGGATGCCGCGACGTGGCCAAGATCCAAAGACGCTCACGATAACTGAAAGCGAGCTTTGCTCAAATTGGGCAGTCTTGCCTCTTTATTTGTTTTTGGGATTTTTGTGACAAGAGAGATGCGCATCGCTGAGGTCACGCTGATCAGGCATGGTGATGGTACTCTATCACGCTTGTCTCATGTGAACTATGATTTTACTTCCTTACATACTGGCTACTGCGTTCTCAATATGACGGTTTCCCAAAGTAAGAGACCCCAATATAGACCCAAAATACTGTAATCCTTTTTCTAGGGATCCTCAAACAAAGTACCCCTAATTCTGGGAAATACCCACATTGTGCTGCAAGAAGCAAGATCCCACTTCTGGGCATGTAACAAGGGAAGCCTCACTTCTTGAGGAGACCAAGGCCGAGTAGGCACATTTGGGGATGCTGTTAAGGAACATAATTCAATTGTACGGATATTATCCCTCTATAATGGAGCATCAAATGGAAAAGAAAATGGAAAATGAAATGGAAATAGGGATTTAAGGAACTTAATTTCAGTTACTATAGTGGGGAAACCCTAGTAACTACTATATATATACACACCCCATTATGGTAACTTAGTTCAAGTTCATTAACAGCAAACCAGTAATCATTCAATGCTAGTGGTACCTATTATTGTAATTATCAGACACTGTAGTTGTGACCTAGGTTTCTACCTATGACCAGGGACGACCAGGGACTACTGCTCAAGATGTTGGCGTGCTTCAGAAGCGCGTCGAGACTCAGCGATGCGCACGAAACGTTGACTGCTAGTGGCTGCATGTACAACTTTACACGGGCATGAGAGCCCCACGTGGAATCAACAGCGTACTCGTCAAGCTATCCTCAACAAAGTGCCGCACAATCTGAGGCTCAAGCATTCAGAAGGTAAGTGTTCATCGGTTTCCGGAGCCCTCAAAAATAAGTGAATGGCTGAGTTGTGCTTCCAAGCAACCCAAACTGGGCTTGAACTAATCCTGCGTGGAAACACACCAACCGAAAAATCTCAGCACAACCCAGTCGGTGCCAGCAGCTGCTTTTCGGCTTCTCTTCCAAATCTCAGCACAGCCGGAAGACCGAGAAGCCTGGGTAAAGAGAAAGCAATTCTGGAGGCTCGACAAAACGCGGATACCTTTCAGAAAACCTGGGATATTCAGAGATGTAAGGAGGGTCAGGGCGTCCCCGTTTAAGTTCTCGAGGGATTGCGTCATAGATGACCTTCCTAGCATTGGGATGATTGGGGTATCTTGGGATTATGAAAGAAGCTTTAGGGACCCCTTGCACATTTTGTAGAGGGGCTTCTAGGAAGGTATTCAAAACAACCTACAGGATAATTACAGGTGAAGAGATACACGCATCTACAGTACTCCAGGTTCATCTTGATTCAGACCTAGAACTTTTTTCGTGCCTCCTACAGTGGATGCAAGACATTTTGTACTACTGAAGGCCCAAAAAATTTTGAAATTTCGATGATGCAGGATACATAAGGTAGTGCGAGATGTCCCCCTCCACAATATGAACCCTGACCGAGCTCGCAGCCTCATTGGGTAGGGCACTCCTGCTTCTTGTCCTGACCCACAGAGGTGCCAGGCATGCTATTCTTCGCCCTCTATACAATTCCCCCAATATTCTTATAAAGAAATTCAAGGTTCCCTCAACAGGGCTCTTCGGTAGGGGGGTTATGCAGGAGCATATAGGCAATGAAAAAAGAAAATGGAAACATCATATCCTTGAGGGTTTAGGGTTTAGGGCTAACCAATAGCTGTAGGGGTTAGGGCTAATAAAGCCCCCACCTCCCCAAGAACAAGGATTCTCCCTCCTGCTTACTGGAACTGCATTGGGGGGATGTCTGGCTAGGGGGTACAGGGCCTTCTTATTCGGGGAGGGGATTGCGCACCTTATGGTCAAAGAAAGAGTGCGTGCATGGCAGATCGCAAGCTCTGAAACCCGTATCAAGGAAGGAGAAGTGCGTGTGGCACGGATGTGTCCATCAGCTGATTTTTAATGTTGTTCCTGGATATTTAACTGTTTTAACCTTCGAGATTTGCAATCGCGAGAAATTTGAGTTTTCCACGTCAGGCATACGTGAAATGAGCGTTGGGCATCGCTAAGCGTCCTAGACAGGCTTACGTATTACTAGTTGCTAAGTTCCCTGGCCAACGGGTAAGTAAGATCAAACAAGGTCAACAGGAAGGGGTGGTGGCGATATAAAAGGTTAGCGGTGATGATAGTCATGAGGCAACTTCTCAACTCCTGAAGAACTTGCAACTGCCGCGAAAAAGGCGAGACCAATAAGAATGCTTCAGATCTGGAAAAGTATATTCAAAAATTTGCCAAAATCTTTAAGCAAAAACACCGGGAACCTTTCTGCTTCGAATGCAGCCGTCGGGCGTCCTCTCCGGTCTTCTTTTCCTCAGGCTCCTGACCGGGAGGTAAACAACTTCCATTTCTTCATCTTCTGCTGTCTTTTCCATTCTATTCTCTGATTGGGCGTTGAGTTTACTAAGACCCTCTTGTAAAGAAGGACCAAACAAGACGTATTTCAGCGGGGATCCGGGAGTGAGGTGAGAAAATGCGACATAGCAATTATGTTCCTTTGAGCAAGGTAGAAAACCCTTTATTGAGTACCGCTCAAAATTTACCTACCCAGCATTACCCAGCATCCGAACACCGGGGTAATGCATGATCAAGAAAGAACTGCATTGAGCCGTGAACCTGCATGAGAATTGAATTAACTGTTTAAGCCGAAGCCGGACACTGCTGATTTGCCGTGACCGCTCCGTGTCTTCCCCAGTCCACTCACCCGAGTGCATGTACACCTTTTGGTCCTAACAGTGGGTGCGTCAGGGGATCCAAGGAGGCATGACACACCTCGCAGACCCTGCGAAATTCTGACAAAGACCTGCTATAAACTTCGTGCTATCCCTATGTCATCTCCTCAGCACCTCTTCTTCAAAGGCTCATAAACCTTAAGCCCAAGACCGACGCTGAAACCAAGGCACCGCAAACCCTAATTCCTTCTATGTTCCCCAATATACCCCTGTATGACCCCACTATAACCCGATATAACCCTTTTACAGGGAACCCTAAACTTGCCTGTCGCCCAAGCCCTAAGCCTGCAACCTACTGAGCTGCAGTCCGGCCCTTTTGTCCGTCGCAACTTAGCTCAGAGGGCCCAAGTCATCATCCGCTGCTTGCTGCGCATACCTTTTTGGGGAAATTAATCGCGGAGAGTCCTACCGTCCCGACAGGAGTCGGTTCTTAGTTCTTTCGCAGCCAACTCCAGCAAGTCACTTTTTTGGGCTTCAGTTGTTTAGAGTCTCTTCACAGAGAACCCGCTCTCTGGCACTCTCAAGAAAGGGCCTATACTTTGCGAATTGGTGCAAGGCGTATCCAACACCTAACCCAAAAAAAACGCATCAGAAGCAACAAGCGCAACAACACACACAAACCGACAAACAAACAAAGCAAACACAAAAACTGATATGGCTAGGAAAGGTACTCTTCCAGCCTTGCTTGGGCTGCCAGGAGATGCTCCTGCTCGAGATTTCAAATGCACAGCTGAATGAATTTGATGTGGTTGCCGCAAAGTACTAATAAGAATAAGGAATCTCATGATGACGACAACCCCAACCAATACCATCACAACCTTCACCTCCTGCCACCAGCACCACCACCAACACCAACACCATAACCACCACCGCCACCCGCCAACCACCGCCACCACCACGACCACCACCATCAAGAACAACAACAGCAGCAACAGCAACCATAACGAGTCTTATGGAAGTCTCACGCGGCCAACTTATTCAGACTGGAAATCCAGTCGCAACTGCCCTCCGTTACTGCATATATGTCAGCACACACAAAGGACGAACTAGACAGGTGAACGCTGTATGGCACGCTGATGCGCAACAATGGGTCCAGGCTCTGTGGCGCAGGGTTGAGCCTTTCCGTGCTTAATCTTTAAGCGCGCCCTCATCGTTATACTATAACCCTGAAGCCTGGGCATAAAACGTTGGTACCTCGGGCCGAGCATGACGCCAATAGAGGAGATCCCGCCCCAAACTGTGGCAACATGCCTACCTACAAGTGTGTCACACCCCCACCTACCACCCTAAAAAGACTCATAGCATGCGTTGAAACTGCTACCTTAGGCCCTAGGGGAAGTCTAAGGGAATAGGGACTATGGCAGATGAAATGGGGGTATAGGGTTTAGGATTCAGGGATACTATCCCAATGAAGGAGACTTGAATGGAAGGGAATGGTAGATTAAATGGAACCTGGCTTATAAGGACGGAGGTTTGCAAAAATCAGGAGCCCGTTTTGGGAGAAATAAGGACAAGAGTATATTGGGGTCTATAGTGGGGCCCTCTATTCATGGAAACTACCATAAGATACCCTACTAAAGCGAGAAGCCTTTCCATGAAAGGTGCTGTCTGGAACTTACACTAAACCCTAAGCCTTAAACCGAACCGTTACATACCGCATCTGCACAGCTTCGAACCCCGTTTGCCCTCGTCCTGTGCATCCGCAGCATCAGCCGGGCACAAGCGAATCGCATCCTCAAGATTACCTGGACCTCCCAAATACCCATAATAACAACAAGAAGGATAACAACAGTAAAAAGTAGCCTTTGTGCCCATTATTTGGGGTTAACGGGCATTGTTCTGGATATTTGGGAGGTCTAGGTAGGGGTTTGGACTTTGACCTCAGGGTTTTGGAGTTTTGCGGCGGAGGGTTTAGGGGCTTTGTTATTCATGCTTAAAACTGCCCTAAACCCTAAACCCTGAAGTTGGCAGGAGAGGCTAGCCTGGTTTTGTGGGATGGGCTGGGGTATGGGGGAGTACTGGTACTTGCAGCACTTGTGAAGCAAGACCTTCACTTCTGGATATACATTCCGACATAGCAAGACAAAGAGATGGCACAGCGAGCAAACGTGATAAGCCTTCCAGCAAATTTGCTTGCGCGGGTGGTCCCCGAAGACCAGTGCAAAGCCGCAGCTCTGCGTGTGTTTTCACCAACTTGAGCACCAGGCCTGCCTTACGATGGCGGGTATTGATGAAACGCGATGTTGTACCATAGGTTTTGCACGCGTCTTTTGGAGGCTACAGCAAATGCCCTCACTTGCAAGCGCTGCCACATGGCCTGCTCTATGACACCGAAACCGGTTGCTTCAACAAAAACAATCTAACACTAGCTGCCATCAAGCCTGTGTGGTAGTTGTTCTAAACACCTGTCCCCGAAATGGCCAAAAGGTTGGTTACCCTGTTGTTCCGCATCTCCCTTGAAGGTGATGTGCTCCCAACGGGCTCTCATTTACAAGGCCCTTTAGAACATCCCCCTTTCGCTGTTATCCCCATAGACCTGGAATAAGAATATTGTTTGATAATTCCTCAGGATTATACTAGAATAACCCTGGCAGATAACCTACCATATCCTTGGGGTTCCCTGTTTGGAGCTCCAATCTTATTCCCATTAGTTCCAGTATGGACAGCTGCCGGGCTGAAACGGTTTGTTGTTTTTGATGGTCATTCTCCACCGGGCCCAAAACCCTAAACCCTAGACCCTAAACCCTACATCCTAAACCCTCGGCCCTAAACCATGAACCCTCAACCCTAAACCGTGATTAGGTAGTAGCAAAACCCTGTCAGTCTGTCAGCCTGCTGAGCGGGATCTCCAATCTCCTATATAAACCTCTGCATAACCTTCATTTACCAGAGTATCATGACAAGGTATGCCATACTTTCAACAACAGTAATCCATTCCCCTAATATCACACGCGTAGACACGTCACGTTAAACGCGCCCCGCTCCCGCAAATATGGCACTAATTACAATTAGACTCTCAGAAACAATCACCTTACATCCCTTCATAACCGATGTAAACCCTTTTTAACGGACCCTAGAAATCCCTGTATAACCTTTATAGATCCTTTCAAAAACTTCAGCCGTGTCATGGGGTTGATAAATACGACATTACCTTAGATACCCCCTATAGAACCCTGCATAACCCAACGTAAGCCTGGATAACTGTGTAGAACACTTTAGAACCTTATAGCCCTGTATAACTATCGAACCCGTTTTCATCCCTACAGAACCCTGCTTTACCCCCTCTAACCCTACAGGCCCCTGTATAATCCCCATATGGCGTTCCTGGGGTCCCTGTAGTAAGGATTAAAGTATTTAGGGGTCTACACTAAGTCACTAACTTTCCCCTGTATATGGATATATCCGGATAAACCGCTGTATCAACCCAGAGTCTATTTCATGTTGCATTTTTCCATTTAATGCTCAATGATTAGTATGCGAACCCTAAATAGCCCATGTATGAATACGTATCTATATACATTATATGTATATCCGTATATAGCCCCTATGTCAGCCCTATAGAACCCATATTTACCACTATGTGACCCCTCTGTAAACCTGCCTGATATGAACCCTATACTATACCCTTGTCATCCCCATAGAACCCCCTATCCAATCCCTACATGCGGGATAAGGGTTTAGGATTTAGGGGTTCGTGTTTGGGGTTTAGGCAAGGTAGCGCCAGGTCCTTTAGGAGTGCCTGCAGCCGGCCCAAGCGAAGATCACCCGAGCGCTGGGTCAGGACACAGGACGGCCTCTTGAGGATCCAGGGATATAGGGTTTTAGTTAGGGTTTAGGGTTTTAGTCTAGGAGTTTAGGGAGTAGGGGTATAATCCCCCTCACAAAAAATAGAATATGCCTTTGGGTATATTACAATAAGACGCCGATATACCCCATATTCCATCTGCTTAAAGGGGGACTATAGGTTTTAGATCTTCAAGTGCCCGGTTTAAAGTCTTTTCCAAACCATTTTCTCTTGTCTTGACTTGCGGGCTGGTCTAGGGCTTAGGCTTAGGGTTGAGGATTCAGCGACGTAGACCCTGAAGCCCAAACAGCTCTTGCAGTTTTCTGGCTGACCCATTTACAGCTCCTAAAGGGTTTAGGGTTTAGGGTTTGCACCGGCAGGTGAACCCCTATCCAATCAAACCCCAATTCCATCCCCATCATGCAACCCCTAAAACATTTAACCCCCCTGAGAGGAAACTCGATGTGGTGGGTTTAGGGTTCATGGTCTGTTTGGGACCCCGGCATAATACCGCCCCAAATATTTACTTCGCATCTGACCATTATCCTTACCATCATGCCTGTTATGTCTATTATTTCTGTCATGAGCAGTGCCACAGTTATTGCCACGCGTATTGCTACTAGTAGGGTTACTGGTGTTACTACGATCAGAACTAATATTACTCGTTGTTCTATACCATTACCCTCACTATCACTATTCACTAGTACTGTCTTGACAGTGAATACAATGATTTCTGCTACTGTTACTGAAGTCCTAGGCAGGCGTACTCTGGAGCACAAATGTTATCTGCAATAGTTCTGACTTGGGTTCTTCCCGGCCCCGAAACCCCGAAATTCCACTGTACTCTCGCAGGTTCCGTTTCATTTCTTGTTTGTCCCCTGGATTCTCTATCATACCGCTGAAGCATATACCCCTATATAACCAAATCTTCACTATTGTTATTCGCCTTTTATATTCCCTACAGAGACCCTGTATAACTCCTATGCAACCGAAATGAAAATCCCGTCATCCCTATTCCTATAAAACCCTGATATCATGCCTATACAGCCCCTTATAATCCCCGTATAGGTCTCCCTAAACCCTCAACCCATTATACGTACTTTCCAAGTCAGGCCGCCGACTTTGGGCCGGGAGGAGAACCGAGGAGACGGCTGTGGACACCATCGAGGAGGAGCTGCCCGGAGCCATCACCTGGTGGGTGGCTTGAAGCGTATAGTCCCCCTTCAAGAAATAGAACATCAAGTTGCCAGAAAATGCAATCAAATCTTTACCCCATATTCTGTCTGCATAAGTGGGACTAGAATAATAGGGGGAGTTTGGTCAGGCTTTAGGGCTCGGGGTTAGGAATCCCATGTGAAGAGCACAGATGGATTATATACGGTCTTGGATTTCGGGTTAAGGGCTAAGGGCGTGATAGCTGCTTGAAACTTTGACAAAAGAATCGTGACCACCCATTGAAAACAGCCACATCACAGCCTGTACCCCGACGTTCCTACACTCCGACATATGAGCACTTCACGCTCTAAGATCCGTCTAGAACGCCCTAAAACCTCTCCATATACATGTCATATATGTCATTTTTTCTTCCAAATAATCCATAATCCCCATGTGGTATATGATTATAGTGGCATGATCTACCATGGCCTTGGCTGCATCCACCCCGGCGGCTGACAAACGGCGCACACTGGCAGGCTCCTCCTCGGCGTCCCTGGCCTTGGGCTCCTCGGTTGCAGGGCGGGTCTCGACGTGGAAGGTCGCATGCCAAGCAGAGCAGAAGGAGGAGAAGTAGCAGGTGTGCTAGCAGCAATCATTGTAGCAGCCTTGGGTTGTAATTGTAATCATCGTTTCCAGCGTAGTAGTACCGGCAACGGCGGCGGTAGCAGCAGCAGCAGCAGCAGCAGGAGGAAGAGGGGTAAGAGTAGGAGTGGGACTCCTACTGCTGCAACTGGTACAGCTGCTACTCCTGATCCTACTGCTTCTACTGCTACTGCCCTTCCAACTCCTACTCCTACTCCTGCCTCTACCCCCCCTATTACCGCTACTACTCTCATGGCTTCTCTTCCTACCCACCTCTATACTAGCCCCCCTTGGTTCCCCCCTTACCCTGAATTAAGGACATCTGAGGACAGTAAAACCAAATTAAGGTTAATTAAGGGGGAACTTAGGGGGTGGAGGGTAGTAGGGGAACCCTAGACCCTGTATAGCGGGGGGTAGAGGGGAACCCATGCTACTCCTGTGGGCCGAGGCTTGGCTCAAACTGAAGGATTCGGAGTTGCGTTAGGGTGTTTAGGGTTATTGGTTTAAAGGTTTAGGGTGTAGGGCTGGGGCTAAGGGGATCTGGGGCTGAGGGTTTGGGGTTTAGGGTTCATTCAGGGTTTACGATTTGGGAAAGCACATAGGGAACATACAGGGTTCATATCAGCGTTCGGGTTTTGGGCTTGGGGCGTCAATGTGTGGCAGGATTTGGGAATACTTTTACAGTCAAGGGCTGCAGAGAGATTGTGTCCATTTGCAAGTTCAAGTTCACAGCACCCATCACAGTAGCAAGAGTTCACTGCTGCATCGTTTGCATGCTACTGTATCGCTCGCATGCTGGGCATACTAAACAAAACAAACATAGCATCAAGCAAAAAAAACGTACCAGCACTTGGAGAGCCTTGGCAACTTGGCAAGCTTTTGCCAGTACGTAATGTACTAGAACCCCAAGAAGCCACGTCATTACCCCAGCTCTGCCCATTCTTAACCTACCTACTAAGAGCCCTAAACCCTAAACGCTAAATAAAAGGCAGCTTCAATTCTCTTCTCCATTACGAACCTACTTACAAAGTACCCCTGACCCCCCCCGAAAGTATGGAGACTCAGTAGCAGGGATGGCTGCCACTGCTGTGGGGCTGGGATGCGCAGAGTCCCGCACGGTCTGCTTAGAGACCTGGAGCATGACCTGGGTCTCGGCTCAGTGTAGTAGGGGCCCAATCAATTAGGATTGGGCTATAAGATGCTATAGATAAATAGAGATGATAAGGGGATTGTACTGGTAGTTATTCAGGCTCGTTCAAGCAGTTGAGGGCTTTGGGCTTCAATTCGGGTATAGGGCACGGTTTTGGATAGGTTTTAGGCAAGGGCATGGCCGCTTGGGGCACTTAAGTAATGGTTGTCTGATGAGGCTTTACGATCTTGCAGGTCTCAGATGGGCTTGCTCAGAAAAGAACTACTTAAGGGTTTAAAGCGTTGCAGCCGTTGAGACGAGGCCAGGCAGAGAACTTAATAGATTGGGATTTCTGCGGTCTATCCACTTGAGGATGTTGATGGCGTTTAGGACTCCGCGCAAGGAGCGCCATGTTTGGGGTGTGGGGTGGTTCAAGCTTGATGATAGCTCCTGCTGGCGAAAGTGCCCTACTAGCCGGGACAAGAACTGGCAACATCCAAACCTTCTCTCCATCCTTCCAGGCCATGTTCTTCATTAGCAAAGGTTTGAAGAAAAGGATTATGTTCTTTTTTATATAAAGAAATACTATACCCGAACGGAAAAAAATGGAATGCTATTCTATATTGGGAGCTGTAATGTTCCCAGAAAAAGACAGTATTTGGGTGACTGTGACAGGGTGTGACATTTCCTACAGCCTCAAAGCTAAATCATGTTCGCAATCCCTGCGGCTGGCTCCTGCAAGCGGATAAAACACTACGCAACTTTGACCCAAGCCACATCCTTCGAAGCAAAGAAGCTGAAGCCGTTATCGACCTCAAAGTGCAGTGTGGCAACTGGGCTGCTGGAGTCCCCTTGCTTCACGCACTCGGCATGCTCACCCACCTGGGGGGCGCACAAAGAAGCTAACACTGGGGTGTAGGGTTCCTTTCCAAAACTTCGCAGCCAAGATTGCATAATGCATTGCATCGCAAGATGCCTAAAACCCTGAACGCTCAAGGGCGGAATCATCAACATATGACGAGGCATCTGCCTTAGAACATTCGTGCTGTATTGTGCGGGCCTACATGAGCGGAGTAATGGAACGTCAAATGTTAAAAAAAGCGAAACGACATGGAAAGTGGTGTTACATAGGGCTACGTATTGGCATCGTCATGCAGAGGCCAGGCAATGTATATTACATGAGCTGTACTCAACTTACCTGTTCTGAGGGAATGATAATTCTTCTCGGCTCTACATGCCGTATCTAGCTACAGCTCAAATTACGAACTCTCAGTCACGGGGTGCAATCTTTTCTTTCACAAGTTCTTACATCTTGGATGGGCTCAATATGGCTCAATATTTCAGATGAGCGGTAGGCTTCCCAAAAACGAGGTGTCGAGCTGCAAGCAACACAAAGAATGGGGATTCCTCGGGGTACCATCCGAAGGGGAGCCCATCCTTCTCTGAAGCTCTCCCTGTGACTCACGGTTTAGGGATTAAGGTTTAGGGTTTAGGGACTTAGGGTTTAGGGTTTAGGGATTAGGGTTTGAGGGTTTAGGGTTGGAGTGAGACTCATATTCTCTTTCTGCTGCCCCGCCAGGTCCAGATAGCCCTGGAAAACGGTGCCACGTTCTCGCTCTTTCCTGGGCTGCTGCCATCTTAGGGAATTAGGAAGCATTAAAACCCAAGCACGTAGGCATTGTGGCAAGGAGTCTCCTTGTAGGGAAATTAGATGCCAAGAGCTGAGCGTAACAAAGCATGACGATGTTCGAATTTGTGGTCCCACAAACGTCACAGTCAATATATACGCTGATAGGCCAGGGGTCAATCGGGCTAAGGTTCTGCACTCACTTGATCTGGGGGTCTCCAAAAATGACGAGTCTTTCTTGGGCCTCCTTACACTGGTGGGCCCAATGGTGATTACAGCATATTGGGCTCTTTGTTTGGGTCGTCCTGTTTATGGAAACTACGCCTTTTTGCAGCTGGCAAATTATGATTTCCAGACTGGCTCCTCCACTCCTCCACTGCAACATGTCCACAGAAACCCTCTAAACCCTAAACCCTAAACCCAACCCTCTCCTCCCTGGCAGCACAGTCTGGCTATTGGAACTGCTTCCGCACATCAAACTTGTGCAACCTGCTGAAACCTAAAACCTGCACCCAACCCCAAGCCTCCACGCATCAATCTGTACCTCAAATCCCGACTCCCGCATCCCTCAACACCTGGAACCTTGCTGTTTGGAGGCGGGGATTCACTCAAGTAACAAAACCATGAGATGTAACCCAGCTCGATGTGTCAAGCCCCTAGGTCGTCTACACAATGCCACAACCGTTTTGCTGAACAATTACTAACAACCAATCATCGAGAATCAAATGAAAAAGAAAGTGGAAACTGAAATGCAAGCTGGTCTTATAAAGGAGTTATATGGGATCCAAGAACATGTTGAAGTCGATTTGGGATACCCCAGAATAAAATCCCTGTTACGGACCTCCAAGCATGGCCCAGGCTTCACAACGCGGCATTTGTCCACCCCCACCAGTCGAAGGGGACGATCCACACAGCGGACCTCCTGGGGTCTCCTGGCTTTTGCTAGTTGAGGTCGTCTTTGCCATCTGCAGAGAATTCACCAAACAAAATTCAGGGCATATGGTTTGGGGTGGCCGTCGCCACAGCAAAAAACAGAAATCGCGTATACAACGGAAACTGGAACTTGGCGGCCGACAGCCATTACCTCCATTGGGAGTGGGCTGAAGAATTGGTTTCATGTTCAGGCAGCGGGACCGGAGAGCTGGGCTTCAGGAGCCTGCCAGCAACTGCAAAGGCCCAGCCTATTACACTCTCAGCCTGCGGAGGTACCATCCGCAACTGTCAGAAGATTTGTTCAACAATAACAGGGGCTGCATCGTAAGCAGCATGCACTTTTCCTTGCAAGTTTGATTAACATCTCCATGAAAAACATGCCTAAACACAATCACAACCCCTACACCAAAACATTGGATTTTAGTATATTTATATATCGGGAGTACTGGAAAAGAAAATGGAAACTACTATAGTATATCGGGGCTACATTGGGCTACATTGCATAGACGCCACAGACCCCTTGAACCCTAAACCCTAAACCGCTGAACCTCTGTTCATGCTCCAGGTCCTGGAAGACAGCTTCACCACGAAGTCCACCGTGTAGGCATCCTGGACAGTGCACACCTGAGCTGCTTCTTCGCACGTGCAGAAGTCAGCGGGCCGTAGGGTTGAGGGTTACCCAACATGATATTTGAAAACTTACGGGAATATGTGAGGATATCTGCGGAACGGAACAGAAAATGGAAACTACTATATTTATCTTATATGTATATGATAATGGCGCCTTGTTTCCTCCTTGCAGGGTTTAGGACTTATGAGGTAAGTGCGTCAGATGCTCAACTCCCGCAGCACTGCCCGTGAGAAGCATGGGGGTCACAGCCTTGTCACGTGCACACGACGCGAGGCACCCGCAGCGCGCGAGCAGGACTTAATGGTAACAGGATTTGGGTACCCGCAATCTCTGGAATAAGGGCCCCATAAGAATCATGTGGTACTTGTAAGGTGCTTATTCTGAGGGGTTGGGGTTACTGAGTATTTAAGGTCCTCTAGCACTGCGTTGGAAAGCACACGGGCTACTTGGGCAAAGGGATGCAAAGGTGTTGGATGGCACGGGCATTCCTGTTCTGGCGACAGTAAACCGCTAAGCTAGGAAAAGATCCTGACCAGACTTTACTTAGCAGCATTAACCCCAAGCCCTGAACTAAACCTCTCAAGAAACTTGAACTAAGAGATCATAGTCTGGACATACAGTAATTAAATAATTAAATTACATGGTAAACAGCCAACCAGAAAATTCCCATCCCTAAAGCTCTCACCCGAGAAAAAGCTACAGTTCTTATTATTTATAGGTACTCCTAATCTCTAAAAACACCCAAATTCCCTATTAACAGGTAATTTCCATGTCGTATTCCATGTTCCCTTCCATTTGATTCTCCGCTACCTCTATACAACCGTAGCTTATCCCTATATATCCCCTACAACCACAAACCCTAAACCCGAAACCCTAACCCGTAAACTAAAGCAACCCTGGCACCCAGCTGATGTATTCACCGGCTCGAAGGGCTACCTGCCGTGTGGTCTTCGCACCGGCGTCCAGCTGAAAGCTGTCTCGGACCTGGAGGTAGGGTTTAGAGTTTCGGGTTTACGTAGGCTTCAGGGCTTAAGGCTTAGGCTAAAGGGCTTGGGGTTAGGGCTTAGGGTTTGGGGCTTAAGGTTTTAGGGCTTAGGGTTGGGGGCTTAGGGTCTAGAGCTTAGGGTCTAGGGCTTGGGGTTTAGGGCTTAGAGTTTAGGGCTCAGGGTTTAGGTCTTGGGGTCTAGAGCTTAGGGTCTGGACCTCAGGGTTTAGTGTTACGGTGTAGTGATTTCAAGGCATGCTTTTGAATATATTTTGTGTGGGGGGTTCGAGGGCTTGTAATATATCGGGGGGGTATCTAGGAGGACCCCGATTTTGGAAACTGCCATGGCTTCATGAGGCTTATGACCGACTTGTTGTGAAAAGCGTCCTTGGCCTCAAGGGCGTTAATCTTGGGATTGGTGCATGCTATTAAATTCAAGCCGTCGCTGGTTCTACTGGCCCAGATTGCTGCGGTGTATACCCTACACCCTAAACTCCCTAAACCCTTACCTGACCGGATGTTGTTTATCTCCAAGCTTCTATGTTTTTATGACGAGCCCAACTGACTTTGCTGAATTTCAGTTCCACACAAACTTTCCAGAGTAAGCAGGATTTAGGGTTGAGGGTTAAGTACTAGCTGGCAATCAAAATCTCCAAAAAGAGCCCAAAATCCGATCAGACTATGGTGTGGAGCTTGCGCATGGGTTTCCCCTAGCCAATAGGTTCCCCCCTAAATCAAGGTCATTTCAGGATAATTACTGTAAGGCTAAGAGAGACCTAGGAGGTTAGTGTAGGGGAGTGGGGGCGGAGGTGATAAGGGAACCCATGATGTATGGCATGTCAGTACTGTAGGCAAGTGCCCCAGGCAAGTGCCTCCGCTTTATTCCTCAACTTTTCAAAATACCACCTGTCTCCTGCTCTGCCACTCTTCGCCCTACTACACTACGGACAAAAGGTAAACTTCTATCATGTTCCTATATAGCCTGTATGATAACGTTCTGAAATCCATACAGAGCCCCTGTAAGGCCTATGACCATTCACAGATAGACCCTGTAAAACCCTGCATGTGCACGATGCAACCACGATAATGACCTTATATGCTCGATATGCCACACCTAGAATACCCCCACGTAGTCCCCATATCATGCAATCCCCGTCTCAGGATCCCCAATTATGAACATTTAACATAGTTCCCGTGCAAAACAAGGGGAATATTCGTCATCAGGGTGGCCTAAACTGTAGACCCCAAACCCTCAACCCAACCTATCCTACAGGGGAGAGGATTAAACTGTTCCGGTGCGCCATCTCTCCTGCCGGCAAGTCGATGGCTGCACAGCTTGTCGAACCTTCTGCAGCGGGCCCGCCGCCCACAGCCTGACTCTCTCTCCCTACCTTCCCTGGCAGAATTTTGTTTCAGCTGGTGATTATGAATAATGAAAACGTAATATCATGCTCAGGGAAGTAAGATGGTTAGAAAGCTTACTGTATATCATGGCAAGAAAGTCGAAGCTACCATTGTGTTTAGGGTGGGCCTTACCGGTGGTCACTAGGGTTTAAGGTGTAGGATGTAGGGTCTTGTGTTTAGGATGTGGGGCGTGGGAGGGTTTAGGAAGTGCAGGTACGGGATATGATGATCATGGGGGATTCTGTAGAGACTGCTATGGGGGTCCATTCCTCCATGCCCTTCTAACTGCCAGCAAGCAGCGCGTGATACGCATCCGCGGCCCTCTGCTGAAACCAGCAGCATCACGGAGGCCGCTGGGATAAACCATCTCCATGGGGTTTGCTGGCAGAGTTAGTCTTGGTTGGTCTTTGGAGCCCTTTGAAAAATGACAGTAGGTAGTGTCCCTATGAAGCCAATACGGGAAAATATTTCGGTATCCCATATGCAAATCCAGTAGTATAGCGGCTGTATTGCCCATTCAGGTCAACAGTCTACAGAATGCACATGGAACAAGAGGAAGGGCTTCGGTTGCCTAGAAGAGCAGGGGCAACTGCGAAAGACTTCTCTAGACAGAACGGGTGGCAGCCACCACATCCTAGAAACCTTGCGTGGATCACTCGCCAAGCTGGCAAGCTCTTCACATTCAGTGGGCATATGGGGCAGCTCCAAAAATTGGGTACCCTGGACTCTAGACCCTGGATGATAAGAGTAAGACAATGTTGGGATCATTTTGAGAAACTCGCAAGCTTTCTCTGCATCATGTCCACAAAGAGGCCAGACACTGCCGAGCTGAGCAGCAAGACTGCGAAATTCCAAAATGAGCATTTGCAAAAAACATGGTCCCCAGAATGAGGATTCCAGTATTTTGAGGTATATATGGGAAATCCCTATTTAGGTGGTTGTCAAAATTATGGTGCCTTTTTTGGATCCCTATTATAAGTCGGCACGCAATATTTAGGCCACCCAAAAAAGGTCCATAATTTTGACAACCACCCATTTCGAGATGCCACGCATGGATTAATGTCATGGAATGCTCCTTCTGATGAAGCAGCTGATGCACGGGCGAGCCACGGACCATCCAGGGGTTTATGGGGGTTAGACAGGGGAAATGTAAAAGAAAATGGAAACTACTATACTGGGTTATTTGGGATTTAGGATTTCGGATATAGGCCCCCTTAAGTAGATAGAATTTGGGGTATATGTAATATACCCAAAGCCATATTCTATCTACTTTTGGGGGATTAGAGTATTAAACACCCCCAACCCTAACATTACATATTCACCCATAAGAAACCGCACATATTAGGGGACATTATGTCAGGGATGGGTATTTAACACTAGCGTGAAAGCTTTAACACATCGCGGGATCCGACATGGAATCGATCCAGTCGAACCTGCTCCCTTACATACTGATGCAGCTCGTGATGATTCTGTACCTCTGGGAGGGGCGGAAAGGGCTCAGCTTGGAACGCCGGCAAGCACTTGGCCTAAACAACCAGGCTGGCAAAGCCATAACCGAGCACCGCGAAAAGGTAGGGCAAGACCGACGAGAACCCTCCAGCTCGCAAACACCCCCCAAGTGATTGAGTTCTCGCACGTGAAAAACTGGGGTGGGTCGGGGTGTGCTGCCAACAGTGGTCGCGGGAGTTTTTTGAAGCTGAATTCCCTGCTCGCGGCAGAATCCAATCTCGGGGTGGAATAGTGCAAAGCAGGCCAAGGTTTACTCCGGGGGTTCTCAAAATTAGGGGTACCTTTTGGAGGGTCCCCATAATAAGGATTAGACCGTACTTGGGGTTCCTTATTGAGATCCCCTAGTTTGGGCAACTCCCATATAGAAAACAGCTGCAAGATTGTCTGATTTCGAGCTCCCTGGCTACGAAAATGTGTGAAGATGAAGAGTTTGGAGTTTAAGCTTTGGCAGACTTCTAGAAGTTGCCTTCGACATTTGTTGTGCAGTATGACTCCTACTGACAGCCACCTTAGCTTTCAAAATGCCCCAACATGTTCTGCACATGTTCAGGAAGCTGTTTGGAGGAAACCTCAGCTTTTCAGAGCCCTCTTCCCCATATCCCAGGCATGTTATCTCATAAGTCATCAGCTGTTGATCACAGCCTTGGCATCATGGTACGTGGCTGCTTGCTGTCTACATGCAGCTCTAGCGATTCCAGTGTCATTCTGTGAGCGGTGCCGTCATTCCTCGGAAATCCACCATCACAGTGAGATACGTGAGAGATGTTATCAACAAGAGCTATCAGCTAGAACCTTGGAGGATCGAGGTGTGTGGGTCGGCTTTTCCAGAGCTTCCTACGATTTATTCCCCGTGTCATCGTTGGGACACGAGGGCAGGGCAGGGCCCATCTTCCTACAGCTGAGGCACCAAGCAAGGAAGAGCGACTGGCAAAAGCTTCTCGGAAAGTTTCAGCAAGTTGCCTTTTACGAGCGCGCAAAAAAGATTGATCATGCTGCGTGGTCCTGATGCACGGGTTCTGGCACATGCCTACAAGGCCCACAAACACATGGAAACATCCTTCGCCTTGCAAGGGTTTGTAGGTGGCAGACTAGGATTAAACTCTGGCATGTCGCTGGCAGGCTTCAGGTATTTCGGTACTACGCAGGGTACATACAGCAAGGTGTTTTTTCACCGGCCTTCTGCACTCATGTAGAGAAAGTAGAGGAGAAAAGAAACTTGTTTGCTAGCAGATGTGTTTGTGTGGAAGCCTCTCGTGGGCAGAAAAGTGGTGATGGGAATGCAAGGCCCTTTCGAATCATTGCTTTGTGAGGGCCAGGCTGTCCAAGCGCTACATATCTGGCACGTTATACATCCACTTCCTGGGCCGAATGGTACACGGACGCCAGCTCCCGCTGTTGTTGTAAGAATTGAGGTCTGAAACTCTTCATTGCCTCAGGCCATCATTCTCTCAAGACCCACAACCCTGAATTTCCAAGAGGTGTTTATACGCGAAGCCCGCGAATCCTGAACATAATCTCGTTGTAGTGCCTGGTCGCAAGGTCATGGCGACACAACACTTGCCCTAAATTTCACAGGTTCCTGTGCTACCCGTTACAAGACTTGTATCCCATGATAGTGGCTGCGGCAGCATTCAACATTCTAGCATCCTTAAAGCCCGTCTAGTAAGCCTTGCGGGCATCGCCGTGAAAGATGACTTGCGCAATCTTCGAAGATCTCTACAGCCCAGAACCCTGAAACTCAAGACCCGTTTTGGTCTGCGCATGGGTGAGGTCCAGCAGCAGGTGTCCGAGTACAGAGGCTTGGCACCACGTTTTAGGGTTGGCTCCTGGTGTTTCCATGATGACCTGGCGTGACCCCAGATTTGAGGGCACGTTTTTTTGGGTAAGTCCACAAAAAATGAGCAGTGCTCCGGCTGCAGCGTGTAGTGCTAAGGGATCAAAGTTTGAGATTGCGCAAGGGCTCGGGACTTCTGCTGGCATTTCAAGGTCTGCCATATACTTGCCAGAGCGCGCGAGCCTGCTTGCCGCGGCAAGAGTGGAAAGTGCTTGCTTGAGCAAGTTTAGGACAAATTTTCAGCAACCGAGATCCGCGATCAAAACCCGAGTCCAGCACGAGCATTGCGACTTGCAAACCCTTAAAGATTTTGTGGGTCTGGGAGCTCGCACTTACTGGCTACAAGACCTGCAGTGCTTGGCACACTTTCTTCAGTTGGCCGACCAGGTTGCATGTGAACTTGGATGCCGAAACCTCAAGCAAGTACCTGGACCCCCAAAGTATGTAGAATAATGGCCTTTTGGGCTGTATTTAGGGGATTTGGGCCATTATTTTACCTACTTTGGGGGTTTAGGTACAGCTCAATATGTAAAGACCAAAGCTCTCGGTCCTTGAAGCAGCCTGAGACCACAGAGCTTAGACCCTCCCCAGACTGACATGAGCCATAATCTAAACTCCTTAAAGGGGATTATATAGGGGACTACTATAGGGGTCTTTAAGGGGGATACTAGGAGTTTAGATTATGGCTCACATGGAACCGCCAAAAGAGCCCAGGGACGATGCTGTTCTTTCAAATTGCGGAGATTTTAGCTATGTGGTAGTTTTCAACATAAAGGGCCCTCTTTTTTGGAAGCCTCTAAAAAAAGTTACAGTACATGGGTGGCCCCCCATCCACAGCATGGAAGCCCTCAGAACCCCGTATGTAGTTCCACGACATGCGGGGCGGCTGGCCACATTTCAGTTTAGATCACAGCAATGTCAGGTGAGACCGAGGACGTGGCAAAGACGTCCAAGGGCATGTGAGCAGGACAACCTGCCATACCTGGATCCTCCTGAAAAAGGAATGGAAGCGTTTGAAGGGTATAGAGAGCATGGGATTTAGGATCACGTTAAGATCCTTGGTACCTTTGGAGGCTTCTTCAGAGTTGCCGTGTTTTCAGAACAGGCCTACCGAAAAGGAAACGAGAGGCATCACAGAGATTATGAGGAGTTATGGGGTCCTTGTCAGGGAATCTCTAATGATGTCAGTACCTATTCCTCGGTTGCTGTGATGCATCATCAATCCTGCGCTCCTTGCACTCTGTTCATATGAGGTTGTGTAGAATGATGAATATCCTGTTTTACGAACGCTGGCGCTGAGAAGGGCTCTACAGCTGTCCTTCCAAGGAAGCTAGCTGGGGTTCCATGGTAGTTCGAGCCAGGACCAGGCATCATGTCGCTGTCTAGCATGGAAGTCCCCTTTCCATCGGCTCAGTGAGCTGAATTAAGCGATCCATGGGCCCATCTTTTCAAGATGCCCAATCAACATCCGAAATGGGTTTATCGGATGCACTAATACTAATTGTTGTGGGATGCTGCCCTGCCCGATAAAGAAGCTGAGTGCAAAAAACTCAGGACAGGATGTTAAATACGCAAAAAGTCGAAGTACCGTGGCAAGATGACGCCGGAAGCCAGAGGGACATTGGAGTCAGCTAGCTTTAGACATCTCGGCCATGCAGTATTAGGTTCTCTACTCAATGGGCATATAGGTTGCTGATCTTGGGCCTTGTCGCCCTTAGCTATTCAGCTATGCCTACGGCTGATATGCATCCGCCAGAAGATCTACACCAAGACTTATGTGTAGGTGTCATGCATTGTACTTGTTGCGTTCGTCTGGGGATCCTGCTGCAAGCTACAGTCGCTGGCCGACCGGCCTGCCGTTTCTGCTGCAGAGGATACAGGATATTGGGTGTGCGTGTTAGGATTGTACTGCTGTGTAACATTTGCCTTTGGTTTGGCTTGGCTTGCTGGTTTGCCACTCGTGCCAGACTCTCCAACCTGGGGCTTTACTTGGCCGGTCTCATTCAAAGAGTGCTAGGCAGAAGGAAATTCCTTCCTTCCGGCCTTGTTTTGACAGCAACCTGGAGGGCTACTACAGACCATGGTTGAAATTGAGGATAAGTTATGGATTCTTCTCGCTGAAGCTTTGCCACACTACGCACCCCTAGTTAGGTTCACAGCTCATCCTTTCCCCCAAATATTACATGCCGTCTCCCCGCGCTAATGTATATACTCCAGCCGGTATTTAATATTGGGGGGTATTTATCGTTCGACCCGAATACTGGGGGGGTGTATAATGGGTCCTTTTGAAATCTGATTAAAACTAATAAGGGACCATTGCAAACTAAGGCCTTATTGGGGACTATTTCAAATTGCGCCTTTTAAGGGACTATTTCAAGTTAGGGACTTATTAGGGACTATTTCAAATTAGAGACTTATTAGGGATTATTTCAAATTGGGGACTTATTAGGGCCTGTGATGATTCCGAATTCGGGCCTTATTAGGGACTATTCCAAATCAGGGCCTGGATTACCTGAAATGAGGTCCTTATCAAGGATTATTTCGAATTAGGGCATTATTAGGGATTATTTCAACTTCGGGCAGTACTATAGGGATTAATCCAAATAAGGGCCTTATTAGGGACTATGCCTTATTGGGGGCTATTTCAAATTAGGGCTTTGGAAACAGCTTCTGGATTTTGTATATATAAATGCCTTTTCAAAAACCGTTCAAGCACAGTAAAGATCAAGAAAATCAAGGAGATCCCTGATCCTTTAGGGTTGTGCTAGGGACCCCCCCTAATTCAGAGGATCCGAGCCGCAGTTAAATTTAGTCTTGGCCCTTTTAAACGTAGTCTTGGGGCAGATTTCGGAATTCGGAATTCTGGCGAACCCGTATTCAATATCAGGGGGGGGTCTAATATTAGGGGGAAGTGGTGAAATCAACTCCACCTAATTAATTGGATACTTAGGGGCATATCGGGTTTAATGTGTAGGTTCCCTTGTCAGGGGATATAGGGTTTGTATTAGGGTTGCTTAGGGTTTAGAACCTTCCTGTGCCCTGAATGTAATCGGCTCGTTTGCTGCAACCTGGTTCCTGCCCTCTGCACAGCTCGATGACCAGTTTCATGTGGCAATGTCTCAAAGAGGGCCTTCCCTTCACATTCCCCTACAAGCTGAGGTCTCATAGGAAGCCCAGATTTGAGACACCACCGTTTCAAAAATGCTCGAGGTGCATGTTCCATTTGTTTGCCGTGCGATCGAGGCAAGGTTAACCGAGAGTGGAAGAAAGCGCCATACTCGAACGCCTTGGACCTACTTCCTATACAATTGTTGCTTGCCCTTTGGGGTGAAAAGCAGAGCGAAAACAGTAGCTTGGCATGGACCAATCTCCATCTTGAAAAAACTGAGCGCATGAAAGGCTAGGGTAGGAAGTCTTGTGCGTGCTTGCGCTCAGTACTTCTTGCAACCCTGGACGCTGCAGTCCTGCCTGTGTGTTGAGAGGAACCTAAATTGTTAATTTTAGCAGTCTATTGGGGGTTCATCAGACCCCACCAAGACACAAGCAATGCTTAGCACAGTGGCAGGGAGGTCAGACTCCAGGGTCAGGGCGATGGCAGTATCATCTGAGGCCTGCTTTGATGAAGACGGGTTTAGGGCTTCAGGGATATCTGCAGACCCAAGCTTCCAACATCAGATGGTCAAGGGATGCTGCTATGCTACCATCGATTTTTTTCTGGATCCAGGTGTCCTGTTTTGCTAGAGAGAGCGACCCCCCCTAAGAAGGCTTAAATGTCTCTAATGGTGGGTGGGGGGTTCCTTGGTGGTGCGAGGGATCTCTTAAGGCGGGGCATGGTACATGTTCTATTGATTGATAACAACAAGCCTCCCCAATCCAGTTCTCCCAACAATACTTATTCCCTTAATGTATAGCGTTGTGCTATATCAGGAATACGTTCACTTGCTTGCGGGGTGGTCCAAACTTTGGGCCCTTCCCCCTCATAGTAACTGTCCTTAAAGGATTTTGTTAGGAGGTTAGTACAACTCCTGCAGTACCTCTTGTGTTAACTTTTACCGTGAGGGGACCTACCCAATCCAGACTGCACAAGCCAAAAAAAGCGGCCGCTTGGTTTACACGGCTACACCCAAAAATTCAAGCCCATCACGGCTAAAGCCTTAAATTGTGTGTCTTGGCCTTCAGAGGCAAACCCCTAAACCCTAAAACCCTGAACCACGCAGGGTTCCCAACTTGTAGCTTGGACCCTAACTAGATCCAGAATGTTCTTTCAATGAGGGCTTGGTGTTTCGTAGATTGCCGGATGCCTCGATCGCTGCGGTATTATTTGCCAGATTCCGGCCTCTGTTCCCGGAACAGGATGTACAGCTTCGTCCGGGAAGAAAGTGAAACGCATCTGTGTGGTATGGGGTTGTGGTTTCAGGTGTCAGGGGTGTCTGTAGCCCTATAGCGTTGATTTTGTGTGTGTGTGTGCTTTTTGTTTCCAAGGCCGTGTGCTAGCATCAGGTATGGTTCTTGAGAACTATAGAGCCAGGAGGGCATCGGTAGATGTGGCTCTTTCGTTGAGCATTATCGCAATTCAGCTGCAAACGGCGCTCTCGCGTGAAGTCTAGGGAGTTGGAGTGCTTTTGGTGGTGTTCTGAGGTGGAAATGCTCCTGTGGAGAGCTGTTCAATGTTTAAGTGCTCTTGGAATGCCCTCCGAGTTCTCGTTAGTTTTCTTGATGTCCTTGTGGGACTTTGCGTGGGGTCTCAGCAGGGGATTTTAAGGACAAGGATGTCGGAGAGCCGCTGCCGCAGCATTAGCTCCTTATTCTTCATTTAGGGATATCTAGGGTTGTGCTTGTATGAATGCTCTCTGTCGAACGGCGATGTGTTTACACACCAGTCTGGTCTTTTGAGATCAGCTCTTGTCTTGAAGACGGCAACGGGACTTGCAGACAGCAGATCGATCCGGCAGCCTTGGTTGGCCATTGGCCAAGTCGCCGCCGCGATAGTTTATAGTCCCCCCTTAAGTAGATAGAATATGGCTTGGGGTATGTTATAATAAGATCCCCATATACCCCATATTCTATCTACATAAAGGGGGATTGTAATAGTTTGTTGTACTCCTGAGATTTTGGCCTCAGGGCGTCAAGGCATGATGGCTAATCTTTGAGACGTACCGGCAGGCCCAAATTGTGCGGCTCTGCAGCTTCTGTGAGCGAAGGCAACATTCTTTCTTCCTGGTGCGGCCTTTGAAAGAGGGCCACCTTTTCAACGTTTTAGACTCTCGCCGAGCTGCATAGCAGGCAGGTAGTTAAGAAGCCTTCGTTTGGGGCCTTAGATGCCCCTCTTCAGGCGCGGCTCACCCTTCTTCAGGATCACTAAATGCTGATTAGACCGAGCCAAGTCAAAGTTTGCCGAGGGTTTGCCCTGGCGGTTGTAAAGTCAGGAACCTCAACAAAGATCAGGCTTTAGCGGTCCAGTTCCTGGCACTAAGGCAAGGTGGTACCCGAAAGCATTAGGCGTAACATTGACACGAGCCCAGTACTCTTTGGGCCTGTCCCGCCCAGCAGGGCTCTTGGCCCCATGTACACGGAAGCCTGTGACATCAGAAAGGCCTCTCCAAGATGTTACGGCCAGCCAATACGCCACGCTATTGCACACTGCTTGTTGAATGCTAGAACCACGACCTAGACCCGGGGTCTACAGTGGTTTCCTTATTGTGGGTCTTCTCGAACTTAAGGCCTTCGACCGAAGACCCCACAAGAGAAATCTTGTCAACCTCAACCCTTCCCTACACGCCCTGACATTGTAATGGGCGAAAGGCAGCTTTGATTTCTGTGCCAAACCAGGGGTTGCTTTTTCCTCATACCTCCTTCGGCGCTTGTTACCTTGAATTGTAGACATAATGTCCATGTGGTCTGTCTGCCTTCCAGCTTCGGATTGCTCGGCTTGAGACTTTGAAGTCATAGAGGCGGAGGTGCTGGCAGTGCGTCGCGTAGTCGTGTGCCTGTGGAAGGGAAGAAGGGGGTAGCCCCAACACATGCAGAGGGTGTCGAAATATATTGTTGCAGGCTTTGGGTTTGTCCATGAGCCCCTTGCCCCAATTGCTACCTCCGAGAATACTTCTGGCTGCCTTCCTTCAGTGGTGCCACAGGATCCCATGTCTCAAGGGGCCCAAAAAATGCTGAAGAATGTGGGATACAAGCTGCCTGACAGTCATGGATGAAGGATTATGTCATCCGAAACCGTGCTACATCATTCTGAAGCCCAATCCAGACGTACAGTTTTGTGACGCAGGATGCGCGTATGCGCCTCTGAGACATCTTCATCATTCCTAATGAGATGACGTATAAAACCTGCCTGAATGGATTGTTGCCCTAGAACGCGTCCCCAAGTACATTTGTTGCGTACATTGGCTGTTTTGGGCCCTAGCGTAACACAGGAAGCACCAGAATTAGTTATGGCTACAGTCGCCTCGGCAAAACCATCCGCTTGCGCCCAGGGATTCAGTAAAGTAGGGTTCGCCTTGAAAAGACGTTAGATTGGCATGGCAGGGAGGGTTCGGGGACTTGTGTGCGTGCTGCATTAGCATTTGCACCAGGCAGGCCAGCTCTTTAAAGATAATAATGTAGACCCGTGATTAATAAACCCCTCTCCCTTTCAGGCCCAAATATTAGGATCCCTATTATGATCCCTATTAAGGGGAGGGGGTTTATTAATCAGGGGTCTACATTATTCCCCATGCCTATAAACTATCTCTAGACTCATACTCATGCCCCTTATGGAGATTAGGATGATGGCCAATGCCGTGCTGTATTGCCGTAAAGAAAGCCATGCACAGGAGCAAGAGCAATAGGATCTCGGCGCAGCATGGCCTAAGCCCTCAACTCTGAACCCTATATATGTATATATCCCTAGGCAACCCTTATTTCCCCTTTCAAGGTGAAGTTAGCAACGTGTCTTGACTTGTGGGTGTGAGGCCAACAGCTCTCCTTCCTCGTGAGCTATAGTCTAAACTCCTTGAAGGGGGTTGTACGGGGGATTATATAACCACCTGTATTTAGGGTTTAGGGTTTACGGTCTAAACTCCTTAAAGGGGGTTGGTTATATAGCGGATGATGTAGGGGAGAAATAAGGGGTTGTGAAGGGGGGGTGCTGGGAGTGTAGATCATATAAGCTCATAAGATGGAATTCCGCACTAGATGGATCATAGGGTTCACTTCCAGATTAAATCTCATTTCCTGAGCGTTTTTGAATGAATCTCCAAGCTTGTGCGGTTTTAATCGAGATTTCAGGCATTCTTCACCCCGGGCCTGGGACCTGACATGAATTAGGGTTTAGGGTTCTACAATCCTGGCTGCTAGATTCTAGGCTCGCCAACCTTGAAACCCGCTAACCCTCAAACTTACTGGTTCTTAGTGCGGAATATGGGAATTTAGGGCCCTACAATCCCTATATAATATATTCCCTTATGCCCTACTAACCCCCGGTGAGGAAATTTCTAACCCTAAACCCAAATACCTACACGAGGACGCAAAGATCTCGCTGCCAAGCCTTACCGGCCCAGACCCAAATCCTTAAAGCTATTCAACCCTAAACCCTAAATAGTAGTTTCCATTTTCTTTTCACTATCCCTATGTAATCCCTATATTCCCCATATGCTTGGTTGATAGGGGAATGGATCCCTTCAGCTGAACCTTAGCAATTCCTTTTCTAAGTTAGGGATTACAATAGTACCCCCCCAAAACGTACACACCGCCTGGGTTTAAGAAGCTAATATGGTGCCATTGTAATCCCTTACTAAGTTCTGGTGCATTCCCAGCTAAGCATGAGTAGAGGAACCTGCTTTCTGTGGGCAGGTGATGTTACGCAGAACCACTTTCTGGATGGTTGGCCCCTGAGACAAGGCATCAGACAGAGTTCTAGAAGTAGTCAACGCAGGGTAGATGTACCAGTTGTTTCCATGCTATGTTCTATTCGATTCTTCATTGTTGGGGTAGTATGTATTTCCTGGTACATCCTCAAATAACCTCTGTACCTCAGCCCCCACTGGGGGCTTGTGAATTGGTTTCTAGTGCAGGCGTAAGGGTTCAACATGCGGATTGGGCTTTTCTTTCGGGGGCAAGAGAACTTGTGTAACATCAACCTCCCAGAGATCCCTTTGGCACCCTGACCTTGGGCCCTGGAAAGAGGCAAGACAATGTTGTAAACATAACAGGAAAACTTGTGTTGTTCAGAGCGATTCTCCCGCAACCTTACATGCACCCATGATAGCTAAAAGCTCGTTGACCTCCTGATGAAACTGGGTAACACGCCAAAACATACAACTCCTTGAAAGTATGAGGCTACCACAAAGCCAATCAGGAATGTTTTGTTCAATCTCCCCTTCGAGCGCCCAAACCACTGAGTGAAAGTTGTGGTTCCGCGAAGTAATTAACGTCTATATACTTTTAGGGATCCTCTCAATTCATCCCTACATGGGGGTTGCCAAATTGATGGTCTTCTTGGGGTCCGCATTATAATACGGCCATTGTGTTACCGGCAGTTTAGGGTACCAAAAAGGAACCACAATTCTGACACACTACCATATATGCGGTGAGGCGCCCTCGTCCCTAAACCCAAACCCCCTGAACCCTGATGAGTTTGGTCCTCAGGAAGGCCTTGAATAATTTTGGGTGGGGAGTGGTACGGGCGCCTCATACATGGGATGCCTCAACCCTTAGTAAGTGGAGGAGCGGCCCATGCACTTGCTCTCCGCGCCCTGGGTCGCCGTGAGGCGCCGCCGGGGAGGCGCAGATTTTTCTTTATTTAGAGTTCTGGGCTTGAGGGTATCGTTTGAGGTAATTACTGGGGTTTGGGGCTGTGGGGTTTAAGGTTGAGTTAAGGGTTTGGGGGCTTAGGGGTCTAGGGTTACGGTGTATCTGGGCAGTCGATCTGCTTCCATTTGTTGTTCCATCCCCCCCATATATCTCCCTGCAAAATCCTTTCCACAGTAGTGTACATTTTCCTAATGAAGAAGACCTCCAGCGAGGCCCTACAGATCTTGAATACAGAGTAGAACGCGAGCGTTTATGATGCAGTCATGTTTCTCAAGGCCAGAAGCAGGCGCAGAATCGCTGCTGACAAACAAACATAAATGGGCATGATAGCAGGCGCTGAAACAAAACCAGGTGCAGCGATGATTTCCTGGCCTCGTGCTGTTATATTGGATCCTGACGCATCACATCTCTCCGGACTCTCAAACTGTGTTTGTGAATTCCTGCCCTGCATCCCGCACCTGTGTGTTTTATTGGCCCGCAGTCTTCATGTGCTTTGATTACGTCAAGCTGGTAGGCAGTATGTGATGCAAGTATAACTTCAAATTGGAAGCTTCTGCCCGAACCCTCATCCATCTTGCTGCAGCGGGACCACGCATTGTGCTCCATGACCTGAGCTGCATCGGGTTCCTGAGCCCCTGCAACCCATCAATTTGCATTTGACCTTGGCAAGCCTATTCGACAAAGACTTCTCTTCTGTTCCACGTGTGCTTCAGGCGACTGGATGTTGTTGTCTGCTATTGCCCCTGGGCTGAGGAGGGCTTACTACTTTTAGACTGCTGTGCAGATGCCTGTTCAGGCGGAGTATTTTCATAGACTGCATAGGTTGGGGCAGTTTTCAAGCGAAAGCCAGGCACCAAAAGAAGCCCAAGACCTCCAAGTCTACTTCTGCGCAGCCATGTCTTAACATGTCTTAACTTGCCCGCCGTGCAACGAATTGATGTGTAAGATGTCTTGAGGATATGTTGGGGTTATATAGGGATAATGGAAGAGAACATGGGAACTACTATAGTATATTGTTGTTATATAGGGATGATGGAAAAGAAAATGGAAACTACTATAGTCTATCGGTGCTATGTTGAGGATGATGGCAAAGAAAATGGAAACTACCGTGGTATATTGCGGCAATATAGGGATAAAATAACCTGGAAACTACTATAGTATGTTGGGGTTATCTGGGGATAATGGAAAAGAAAATGGGAACTACTATAGTATAGCGGGATTGTTTTGGGGATGATAGCACAGAAAATGGAAACTACTATAGTATATTGGGGTTATATACGGATAATGGAAAAGAAAATGGAAACTAAGATAGTATATTGGGGTTATATTATATTGGGGTCATTGGGGTTTATAGTCTTAGCTCCGCTCAGCCAGATTCGCCTTGGCCTGGCCCACCCACACGGGGAGGAGCATTGATTCTCAATCTCAGCCCAAGCGCTATTACATCCAAAGTCAGGCAAACTCTAAATCTAAAAGAATGCTTCAAGAGCCTTAAAATGTGGTCCTCACCCAAACACCAGACCTCAAACCATACAAGCCCTGTAAAATTTGGAAGAGCATAGCCACTCAACTGTCACAAAACAGGCGGGGCATCCAACTGTACAAACTGCGTTGACCATTCGGGACAGCAAGCCCTAAGCCTTAAAAAGCCCAAGCCCTAAATCCCATAAACCAGAAACCATATGCCCCAAGTCCTCTGGACCTCTATCCCTGTACTTAACCACTACATCCTCAAACCCGAAACCTCTAAACCCTTAACTCCGGACTTAGGCCGCCCACCTAGGATGGTGGGCGGCTACCCTTCGACCCCGGCCTAGGACGATGGCCTGCCTCCCACACAGGAGAACCCTGACAGGTCTGGAAAAAGAGACCATGTCTGGAAAGATGGAGGCCCTCCTCAGGGCCCTGGTACGCGGTATTGACCTAGATGGACCCTAAGAGGCGTAGGATTGGGCGGTTTGTGCGCCTAAGACGGCGTGGGTGAATGTGCGACGCAGCCACAGCAGCATGTCGCAGAGCACGATGCGCTCGACGACACTTTGCTGCGCGATAACATGCGCGTAGCGCCACCTCACATCAAAACCTCTAAGCCCCCAATTCGTACACCCAATAGTCCTTATAAACCCTCACCCTAATAATCCTTTAAACCCTAAGCCGAGTCGAAATTCCACCAGATCTCAGGCTCAGAGCGCCTCTCCTGGCTCCGAGCTTTTCACAAACTGCCCTGGCGGGATGCCACCTGGCCTGAAGTCATGATTATTTCAAAAGAAATCCATTCTATGTGTGTGCAATCAGGCTATTGCTCAGAATCAGGCAGTGCAATACAGACATGGAATCCTAAACCCCACATTTCAAGAAGTTAGGAATGCCCAGGGCAAAGCAGGCTCTCATGGGGGCTTATAGGATTCACAGGCTTTGAGGTCTTTAGGGTTGACCTCCAAAAAAGGAGTATTTGCTGATCCTCAAGGGTGACAAACTCCCAACTGCGAAGACTTGAGCTTTGGGTCCTTGAGACCTTTGGACATTGTGTTGGTGGACAGGGGTTCTAGTGACCCTAACAAGGATAAGCCTACCAAACGCTAAGATTAGGTGTTCATGCTTATATTTATATGCAACGGTACTCCCTAAACCCCAAACCCTAAAGCCTAAATCCTAAACCCTAAATAGTATTTCCTGTCAGGGGGTGGAGGGGATGAAAAGGATCTTGGGGTCAGATGTGATAGCCAGGAAGACCGTTCCGCCGCTATCCGCGAGCTGGTGACGCTGAGGATCTATCACAAGCACCCTGGCTCCCTATGGGTTCCTCCTTGGACGGGGAATCTACAGGGATCATCCATCGAAGTCTAGACGTCTTTCAAATGTGTCTTTGTCTTTTGACTTTGGAGGAAGCTTCCCGGATTTCGCGGGTCTGATGTGGATAGCTCTGTCTTAAGGTTGAGGTTCGGGATTCAAGCAGGAGGTATCACAAGCAGACGCAGGGTCACTGGCAAATTTCGTCAAAAGAAGTCATTGTCAGGAAGATTGTGCAATGGGGATGTAGGAGGGGCCTTAGGTTCTAGCAGGCAAGGATTGTACTGGTCGTTGGGTTCCGCGAGTGCCGGAGTGCTTGATGTTCCATCATTATGGAATTTTCGATCATGGTAGGGATCCTGGTTTCAGGTAAGGTATACTTCTCAACTACGGCGTATGGGGACCTTTGTTATCCTTGCTTTCATAAAGCCAAACACATTCGGAGAACCACTTTTGCCACAGCTTTTTCGCTCCTTCATTTGTGTCGTGTTCTACGCGGCCTTTAGGCGGCAAACTTGCAGTAAGCAACCGGACCCTGACCTGTCGATGACCTTGAAGGTTGGACCCAAATTCTCAGGCGTATCTCCCTCATCCTTAACCCCTCAACCATGCGCCCCTTGCTTCAGCTTACAGTCCCCGAGCGTGTGGGTAGATTTGAACATGTCTTGTGCTAAAAGCTTCAATCCCTGTGCGACCATTAGTTCAGTTGGCAATAGAACTTCATGTGCGAAAATCCCCCAACGTGGTTTAGACACATTCTGGGTTTCTTGTTGCTATTAGGTGTGGCGGCTTTGGCAAGGGGGTGCGCGAGGCACCGCTCAGTTTTGGCTAGGAGGTTTGCAGATCAGGGTTAAGGGTTATGGGACATAATGGGGCCCTCTGCATTATGACAGGTTTACAGGGAGTGTCCGTGGGCATGCGGCAAGTGTACAAGTAAGCTGTCAGATTCGCGATTTGTTGCGCGTCTGGTTTCGTGACTATCCAGCAGGTTTCAAGTTGCTAAATACACGAAGGCTTCACGCGCTAGGGGTGTCCTGTCCTGTTCCTGTCAAACGGTGTTTGGGTGTTGCTCGCCTATAGATGCTGATGTAGGGTTGCAGGCAGCCCGTTGTTTTTTTTGTTTCTTTTTGGCTGTTTGGTCTCTTTTGTTGTTAGGCCCCTTAAAGCTCAGCCAGGCAGGCTGGTAAGTGAGTGAACTCCCGTCCCCGCCCAAACAGCAAAAAAGCAAACACGCCCCCGCCCAAACTGCAAAAAATAAAACACGCCCCCCGCCCAAACAGCAAAAGATAAAACACGGCCCCGCCCAAACAGCAAAAATAAAACACGCACCCCGCTCAAATAGCAAAAACACACACACACACACATGCACACA